>LBNU01023628.1:119771-160565 GCA_014162995.1 Artemisia annua
AGTGATGATTCTAGTGATGCTTTGACACAAGCACTTGTTCTTCTGACAAAAGCAGTCCAAGAACGCTATTCCACACCAACCAACAACAACCAACGAATCTCAACGAACACTCGTAACAGGCAGATTGTGCAACCGAATTTCAACATGGGCAATGCCGGACAAATGGTTGGAGGTATGAGGAATCAGCAAGGATATGCTCCGGGATATAACATGGGTAATCAGAATAGGCAGAATTAGATGGGTCAGTATGTCGGGAATCAGATGGGGCAAGTTGTTGGTAATCAGAGGGGTCAGAATGTTGGTATTCAGGGTAATCAGTTTGGTAATGTTGGGAATCAGGGCAATCAGTATGGAAATGTTGCAGCACAAGTTGGTGGGAATTATGGAAATGTGAATGGGAATCAGCAGAATGTGATTAAGTGTTTCAATTGCCAAGGTGTCGGTCATATGGCGAGGAACTGTCCTACTAAGCCTCAAAGGCAGACTTCAGAATTTCTGCAGAAAGCATTGATGCTAGTACAAAAGGAAGAGGCAGGATTCCAGTTGAACGCCGAGGAGCATGATTTCATGGCACTGATGGATGATATGGAGGATAGAGAGGAAGTGAATGCAAACTGCATATTTATGGCTAATCTTCAGGAAGCTAAGTATGATACAGATTTTGAGACACCTCCTGTTTATGATGCCAATGCACTTTCTGAGGTACACAACTTCGATCATGACAACAATAATGATATATTTGATATGTCTTTTCATGAGGAACAGCATTCTGAGACACAAGCACCTATTTATGATACATATCAGGATACGCCGAATAGTAGCAATATTGATTCGACGACTCCCGATATGAATCATAATGGAGGCTCAGTTTCACAGCATGCTGAGACTGATGAGGAAACACGTGCTTTATTTGAAACATTATTGAATAATTGTACTATCGAAGTTGAAAAAGTGAAAAAGGTCAATCGCGATGTTAAGGCCGCGAATGAGATATTGACCACTGAGCTTGAGAGATACAAGGCCAAAGAAAAAAGTTTTCTAAATGATAAAAAACGCGAGTCTGAATTTGAAATTGGTTATAAGAAAATACTTGTTAAAGATAGAGAATTGCAATGCAAATATGATACTCTTGAAGTCACTTCAATGAAAACAATTAAATCTTTAAAACAAGAGATTTCTGATTTAACAAACCAACTTTCAAAACAAAAATCAGCTTATGCCAATCTTGAAAAAGAACGGGATGAGTTGAAAAAAGACTTTGCAAAGAAAGAAGATAAACTTTTGGAAGAAATCATAGAGTCAGAACACAAGATTGCTAAACTTGAAGATTTGTTGGTTAAAAAGGGTCAATCAGCTCAAACGATTCACATGATTTCTAATCAGACCGATCCGTTTTACCACACAAAATACAAAATGGCTCTAGGGAACAAAACACCTTGTAATCTCAAGAAAGCTCAGCAAGAACAGAATGTGATTTACAATGCTAATGTGATATATGAGAAACATGATCCTCCTTATGTGCGTGATTCTGATGATACTATACAACTTGCGGAGGAGAGTCAACATAAAATGAAACAAAAGAATCCTAATTTAAAACCAATTGATTACGAGAAATGGAACAAAATCAATGGAATCACTTTTGTCCCTCAAAAACAAACACAAACTGTTTCCAAAAAATTCACTTTCAAGCAAATGCTTTCAAAACCTGCAGTTGTTTCCAAATCTCTTTCAAATATTGAACAGATGTCTTCAAACAACACTTTTAACACAAGTGATGCAAGGGGATATCTTGATGATCTCAAAACCAGAGTTGGAACACTTCAGAGGACTTTAGAATCTAAAACGAAAACAAATGAGAAAAATTGGAACTCAACAGTCCATTTACAAGTGAAAAAGATTCTTGAAAGTGATATTGCTCCACAACTCACTGCTGTGAATGCAAGAGTGATTCATTTTGAACAAGCGTTTTTGAAAGAAACAGCTGACTTTGTTACGGATCACAAATCCCTAGTAAAGCAGGCAAATGAATCTTTTGAGAAAATAAGTGTTTTGGAAAAGTTAAATGACTCTCTCTTCGAAGCTGTGATGTCTACTGATATTATGTCTCTCATATTGCAAATATATTCTGTTGAAGATGACGAACGACTTCGAGCTGAGACCTCCGCACTTGTTTCAAAATATGAAAATGCTCTTATTAAACTTGAAAAAGAAAACGTGTCATATTTTAAACAACTTGATCGAAAAAAGGAAGAATGCAAGTATGACAAATTGTCGTATGAGCGTGATTTCAAGAAGTTGCAAGAGCAAAATGATCTTTTGAGGTCTCAGCTTGAAAGTTTAAAAGGAAAGGGTGTGGAAACTAAGCTTGAAAAACCAAAGACTTCGGAGAAACCAAACGCTTTTAATCCGGTTGTAAAACCAAAAATGTCAATTTCTCGGTTTGCTCCAAAAGTCGATGTGAACAAAGATTTATCAAAAACAGTCACTCCATCACCTTTGTCCAAATGTAATGAAAAAGAAAAATGTGCTGAGAAAGGAAAAGCGGTTGTCGAAACACCAAAAGTTTTAGCCCCTGGTCTGTTTAGGATTAGTCCCACTACTGCGTGTGCCTCTACATCTAGGACAAGCGAAAAATGTGTAAAGGATAATTCTAAAGAGTCTAAGGATACTAAATGCGACAACAAAATAAATTCTAATGAGTGTGCCTTACCTTCTACAGGAGTAGCAAGCACATCTAGGAGCAGCAGACTAAAGCCTAGAAGCAATACAAGGAACAATAGAGTCTCGCCTGTCTCTAAGAGTAGTTGCAAGAATAAAATGGAAGAAGTAGAAGAACACCCTAGGAATTTATCGCTTTGTAATAAGAAACATAGTTCATCTGAATGTAATGTTGATCGTACTGTTTTGAATGCATGTAATGACTCTCTTTGCTTAACGTGCATGAAATGCTTAATTAATGATGTTCATGATGAATGTGTTTCTAAGTATGTGAATGAGATGCTTGAACAGAATGATGCTTTAGATAAATCTAGTGCGAGATCTAGATACTTTGGTAAACTAATTAAAAAGATTAGGTATCCCACAAGTAATAAAATGCCTAGAGATTATCTTAAGTACTGTGCATGGAAACCAACGGGTAGAGAATTCACTCTTAAGGATGGTAAATTGATAGTGGTTCAATCTGAACAAACAGAAACCTTCTATGAGTGTGACAATGCTTTTACCTCTAACCCCATGGAACCTAATTCGAAACGGTTTCCAAATACAAAATCTTCTGTTCTACGCAGGTTATCGAAATTTGTCTTTGGATCGTCGACTCGGGTTGCTCCAAGCACATGACCGGGAATTTGAAGCTGCTGATCAACTTTGTTTGGAAGTTCATGGGAACTGTACGTTTTGGAAATGATCACATTGCAGCTATTTCGGGTTATGGAGATCTTCAGTTTGGAAATTACTTAATCACTCGGGTTTACTATGTCGAAGGGTTGGGACACAACTTGTTTTCAGTCGGGCAGTTTTGTGATGCAGATTTAGAGGTTGCTTTTAGAAGAAACACGGTTTTTGTTCGAAATTTGGTTGGAAAAGATCTTTTAATCGGAAATCGCGACACTAACCTTTATGCTATCGACATCAATCAAATGGCCTCTACATCACCAATTTGTCTTATGACAAGAGCATCAGAAACAAAGTCTTGGTTGTGGCATCGACGTTTATCCCATCTCAATTTCGACACGATCAACAAATTGGCCAAAGACAACATCGTCAACGGACTCCCAAAGCTCAAATACACCAAAGAACACTTATGTCCATCTTGCGAACAAGGTAAGAGCAAAAGAGCAACATACAAACCAAAAACCGTACCTAGTTCGGAAGCAAGGTTACACTTGTTACACATGGACTTATGTGGCCCGATGAGAGTTGAAAGTATCAATGGGAAGAAGTATATTCTTGTTATCGTCGATGATTATTCAAGATATACATGGGTGAAGTTTTTGAGATCAAAAGATGAAGCACCTAGCACCATCATCACCTTTCTGAAGCGTATTCAAGTTCTACTTCAAGCTCCAGTAAGGATTGTAAGAACAGATAACGGCACAGAATTCACAAATCAGGAGTTAAGAACGTATTTTGAAGATGTTGGAATTACACATCAAACATCGGTTGTTAGAACTCCACAGCAGAACGGGGTAGTTGAAAGAAGAAATAGAACTCTTGTGGAAGCTGCTCGTACTATGCTGATTTATTCTAGTGCACCGCTATTCTTATGGGCTGATGCTGTCGCTACTGCATGTTTCACTCAAAACCGATCCTTAATCCATCCCAGATTCAACAAAACACCTTATGAGCTTGTGAACGGTCGAAAACCAGATATCTCTTATCTTCACGTGTTTGGCGCTTTGTGCTATCCGACGAACGACAGAGAAGATCTTGGTAAATTGAAAGCTAAGGGTGATATTGGAATCTTCATTGGTTACTCAGAAAATTCGAGGGCATTCAGGGTGTATGTTAGAAGAACTAAGAGGATAATGGAGACGATGAATGTGAAATTTGACGAGATTTCACAAATGGCTTCTGAGAGACTCACTCTAGAACCCGCGCTTAATCCAATGGCTTCTAATCATTCCGGATTAGGACCCGAACCTAACAGAAAGACTTCTGGACATATCAGTTCAGGACTCGTACCTAATGGAGCTCAGTCAACTATACCAGATAAACCAACAAATCAAGAACTGGAAAATTTCTTCGAGTTAATGTTTGATGAATACTATGGTGGAACTTCGACAAATGCATCTTCACATCATTCCGCTGCACCCGCTCAACATCAACAACCACCACCACCACAAACACAAGATGCATCTACAACAGTCGAAACTCAAGCACCAACTCCCTCAACATCATCATCAACATCTACTCCAGCATCTCCAGTGATTGAAATTGTTCTACCAAGAGTTGATGAGCAAAACCAAAATTCAACTTTTCAAGGAGAATCTTCACAACAAAATGCTACGTTAGACGAAGAAGAAGAAGTTTTTGAAAACCCGTTTGCTTCTGAATCTGAATCATCTTCTTCGAGGTTACATGAACCATCTAACACGCATATGTTGAATTCAAGGTACCCTTCTACACTCAAATGGACTAAAGACCATCCAATCGAACATGTCATTGGTGAACCATCCAGGCCAGTTCAGACGAGGAGACAACTTGCCACCGATCTCGAATTATGTATCTACATCTGTGCTTTAAGTTTGAAAGAACCTAAGAACATTCGAGAGGCAATGGCAGAATACCCGTGGATTGAAGCGATGCAGGATGAAATTCTTTCATACAATTTACACGATAGTTGGGAACTTGTACCTCGACCACTTGAGAAACGTGTTTTTGATCTTAAATGGTTGTGGAAGAACAAATTGGATGAAGAAATGACTGTAATCCGCAACAAAGCTCGTCTTGTGGCTAAAGGATATCCGCAAGAAGAAGGGATAGATTTCGAAGAATCATTCGCGCCCGTTGCTAGACTTGAAGCAGTCAGGATTTTCTTAGCTTATGCCGCTCACAAAAACATCACCGTCTATCAGATGGACATTAAGACTGCGTTCTTGAATGGAACTTTGAAAGAGGAAGTGTATGTGACGCAGCCAGAGGGATTCGTCGACAAAGAACATCCAGACTACGTCTACAGGCTTAAGAAAGCCATTTATGGTTTGAAACAGGCTCCAAGGGCGTGGTATGACGAACTGTCTTCTTTCTTGCTGAAAAACAATTTCACCACAGGAACGGTTGATAAAACTTTGTTTACTAAAAAACACAAAGATGACATCTTAATTGTTCAAATTTATGTCGATGACATCATCTTTGGATCAACCAATCCTAATCTTTCAAAACAATTTGAAAATCTCATGAAAAGCAAATTTGAAATGTCCATGATGGGGGAACTAAAATTCTTTCTTGGTTTACAAGTACATCAGTCCCCTAGTGGTATTTTTATCAATCAAGCTAAATATACAATTGAGATTTTAAAGAAACATGGCATGGAAGATTGTGACTCTGTTGGTACTCCAATGGTCACTTCACCGAAAATTGGTGCTGATTTATTCGGGAAACCCATAGATCCGAAGAAATATCGGAGTATGATTGGTTCTCTCATGTACTTAACTGCTAGTCGACCAGATATTCAATTTGCTGTTTGTCTCTTAGCACGGTTTCAGGCAAAGCCTACCGAACTTCACCTCAAAGAGGTTAAACGGATCTTTCGGTATCTTCGAAGAACCATTAACATGGGACTTTGGTATCCGAAGGATTCGGGGTTTAATCTAACAGCATTTTCAGATGCCGACCATGCAGGTGATCAAGTTACAGCAAAAAGTACATCAGGCGGAGCACAATTTTTGGGTGAAAAACTGGTCAGCTGGTCGTCTAAGAAACAGGATTGCACTACACTGTCAACCGCGGAAGCCGAGTATGTGTCTCTATCTGCGTGTTGTGCCCAAGTTCTTTGGATGCGGACACAGCTCACAGATTATGGTTTTCATTTCGACCGCATACCTATGTATTGTGACTCGAAAAGTGCCATAGCCATCTCGTGCAACCCCGTGCATCATTCTAAGACGAAGCATATTAGAGTCCGCTACCACTTCATAAAAGAGCACGTAGAAGAGGGTACAGTTGAAATTCATTTCGTGAAGACGGATTACCAACTTGCCGATCTATTTACTAAAGCCCTTCCAAAAGAAAGGTTTGACGAATTAGTTCGACGAATTGGCATGCGAAGCCTAACCCCTGAGGAGTTAGAACGTCTTCTCGAATCTTCTTGAAAAACATTTTCAAAACCGCTTCGCTGTAAATATTTTTGAAAAAAAAAAATACAAAATTTGAAAAACCAACAAAAACAAAATAAAAAATAGAAAATTTTCAAAAACACAAAAACAATATAAAATCTAAAAATCCAAAAATATTCTTCTCACGACATGTCTCTCGTATAATCGATATTATGTACGTTTCTAGAAATGCCTTTCAAAAATGACACGGATATGTACATATGCTTGAGCGAGAGTTCATTTAAATGTTTTCTAAAACATGTCGTTTCTCTAAATTTTTCTTCACAATGGCTTTCGTATACTTCAGTACGAAACCCGAGCTTAATTGATGACTTCTTAGTATTTCAACTAAGAACTCGTTTTTCAAAGAAAGGAAAGTGCTTAATTAAAAACAAAGGTTTCAAAAACTTTTTAAGCACTTAGCCTCAAAACAAAATGACTTGTGTACATTTCAGTACATAACTCGTATTTCAAAGAAAAAACTCCCTCTAAATCCATTAAAATTGATTTTAAACTTTATGTTTAAACAATATGCTTTCTTTGAGGGGGAGTATAAAAATCAAAAAGAAAATGTTCCAATTTCATGCGAAAAAGTCCGTCTTTCTCTCCAAATGCTTTTATTTAATCAGTTGATATCAAAAATATCACGGTATGCTATTTTTGAGGGGGAGAAGACGTGATTAAATGTGATCAAAAATGTTCAAAAGTTGTGGCAGAATCTCGAGCTCGTAAGTAAAGACATAAAAGTCTTATACTAGACTCAGAATTGACTCTCGAATTGACGAAACAAAATGTTAGTATTCGAAAGGATTTATCCAAGTAGAAAAGTACCATTTCGAGAAACTCTTAATTAGATGTTTACCATGACGGGTCTAACTTCCTTTTTAGGAATGTTAACAACATCAAGTTAGTTATTAGGGCTAGTTGTCACCTAAAAGCTGATAATGGATCCCTTTAACTAAGCAACGTAAACGTGTCCCTCGGGTATATGACTATTAAGAGTGGATCAATTCAAAAAGTGCCAACTCTACCCAACATGTGCAAATTTATCTTAAACTATCATGAGCACATGTGAAGAGGGAGTATTTCAAAAGAGCAAAACTCTCGATGTGTTAACAAAAATGTGTTTTATGATCATAAACACTTTGAGAGATTTTCAAGAAAAAGGTTTATGGCAACAATAGGATAGTCATGGTGTTATAAGGTGACTAAGGTTAGGAAAAACCGTCCTATGATCTGCCAGAACCGGAGGGATCTACCCAAGGACAATTCCAATAGATAGAATTAGAAGTCCTTAGGTATGATTAAAAGAAGGAGTAAAGAATGAAAGGGAAAGAAGGGGTTGAAGAATTAAAAAGAAATGTAATGAGAAAGGGTGAAAAGAAGTGAGCCCTCCATATGTTCAACCATAGGTCAGACACCGGGTTCAATTCATATGCTACTGATTGTTACTAAGGTGACATCGGTATTGAAGACAAGACGTCATGGACCCAGTGACGCACTGCACTTAAACCTTCTAGCCACTCGGGTATCTCTCAAAAGATACTTGTTTCATTCTCACGGAGAACCCTACATAATCTATTGACCATTCATTCCGAGTGTGTTGATATTGAAAAGGAGGTACTCTGCTCCATTCCTCCGACGACTAAATGTGCACTTATTGAGTCTAGAGCCAAGAGATTCATTAAAAGATCTCATAGGAACACACAATATTATTACACTGGTTGTTCTACATCAATGGACGCCAGATGTAAACTTTAGAGTCCTACGCAGGTCTTAGCAATCTGCCAGAACGTTTATGAGAGAATTTACTTATGTACTTCTCAATGATTGAACGGAAACTCCTGCCAGGGTCAACATCAAACAGCCCTGACAGCAGGTCACTTCGGTAATCTCTTGTGGGTTACGCTTAGTGTTTCGGTGGATTCCAAACGGTCTACAGTCGTGGGGTGATCTCCAGCGACTCACCTAATCGTGGGTGTACTTCGGTATGTCTGTGTAAGCTCTTTCGAGGGTATCCGATTAGGAACGGCCATGGTAAGGGTTGGAGAAAGTCTTCACAATATGCTGTTGACGATCTCTAATTCCGAACCTGTAAGTACCGGATGTTTTATTGCTAACTGTTTTATGCAGGTACAACCACCACACTAGTTTCCACATGCTCATACATACATCTCAAAGTCAATGGAAAGTTCTCACTAAGATCAAAGGAAAGCAACGGTCAAAGAATGATTCTACACCAAAAAGAAGAATCTACAAAGTTAAGTGACAAAGATCAAAGTGAAAGAACCTCGACAACAAATATATCTATGGCAAAGACTAAAGATGTATGAGCATGTTGGAAAGGCGATCAACCTAAATAGACGAAGCAGTGACAAAAGGCAGATGAACGACCACAACAACAAGGAACAAAGAAAAGTCATCATACAAAGATCACAAAACATGAAGGAACAAAGAACGATGAACAAAGAACTATAACTTATCTAATGTTTTCTAAAGACGTCAAGAGCAAAGAATGTTAAAGTTTAAAGACAAAGATGAAGACGTCATGCAACCTTCAATGACCAACACTTAGGGGGAGATTGTTAGCTTTGTATTTTTTATATATAAAGTGTCGGTCATTAAAGTCTTAAATCATGTAATAGGTTGCATTAGAAAGCGTTTCAAAAGTTATATGTTCAAGTTAGAAGAAACTAGGAAGTTCAAGGGCTAAACATGTAAAAGCCTAAATCTAATATTCCTAGTGCTATATTATGTATGTAAACCTTCATTTGAAGGTTGAGAGCTTCATTGGAATAATACACACACAAGTTCTTATCTTAATCATGAAGTCTCCACTCTCTCTCTCTACTCTCTCTCTAGAATAAGTTGAATAAGTTGTGAAATAAGTTGTATCCAAGGTCCTACAGACGATAACTGAGAGACGAGGTGCGGTAGGTAATGAATGTTAGATGTCGTCGGAGAAAAACTAAGGACAATATTATTAAAAGTTTGTATGTATGTATCTAAATATTTATGAGTATTAGCTTATAATAAATAGTGTGTAAATAAATGTCTTTGAGTAAAAGTTTTATTTTAAAATGTTTGTATTTAAAATATACTTGTAAGATTTTTATAAAGTTTGGGCTTGACCCGCGTGTTGTCTTATTTATACGTCGTGACTAGGTGTCATAATTGATAACAAACTGTTGCTTTAAAAATAAGTTTTGTTTTGTTCTATTATGAAATATTAACTAATGATTTGAAGTTAAGGTTTCATTTATAAATTGTTTTATAGAAATATGTTTAGTGAAATATTGTCGAGAGTGAACAAATCAAGTAAGTCGTAAACGAGACACGAAATGAGTTGTAGGAGACAATTAGTCGTGACTTGCTAAAAATAATGATCCGAATATCCGATATCCTACGCCATTTGCTTATACCCGTTATTTTATATTACAAAGATTTCATATACATTTGGTTTGCTCAAGTTTAACTCAAATTCACACCTTTGTGGCCTGCTGGGCTCCATACGCATATGGCCCAACTATTTAAAGATCAAATGTTTTACTGCTTGTGTTGTGACATCAAAAGAAATGGGGAAACGAGGAGCTTGGACTAGCAGCCTCTTAACCTCTTTGAAAACCAAGGCACAAAACAATATGGGACGAAACCAATTTTTGAAGTCGAACACCCCTTGGTGCTATATGAATCCGAGACCCTAACCAGGAGGAAAATATAGGGGGACACAACCAGGAAACAACTCAAAATAACCACAACACAACTAGAACCATCTCGCGAACCAACATTCAACCTCGAAATATATATATGTGAACATAGAAGTGCAGCAACTAGGCGCTTAGGGTCATGGTGTCAAGCAACATAGGAACCGAGACCATATCGGTGTCTCTCTCGATCCTACCACGGCTCGGCAAACCACAGCAAGGCTAGGCCTAACGATATACAATTCGGACTAGGACCAAACAGAACCAAACACAAGCAGATTAACTATAACTCCTATATTTGAGCCAATATCAAAACTGGTTTCGATGTGATTCAAAGTTTTACCACACAAGGTTTCTCAACACAGATTAACATCAACACTTCTTAATTGATTATTTCAGGTTTTTATCAACATTTATCCACATTTTAACCATTTTCTCAAACCCAACATTCAACACTGATTTCGCACGCTTAGCCACGGGTTCGATTATCACAACAATTAACCAAGAATAATCACTAGTCGATTCATAAAGAGTATGGGATCAACGAGGCAAAGTACATCAGAACTAGAAAGTATTTACATATGCAAAATCATATATTCAATTGACCCAGGAGTATTACTAACACAGTTAGTCCAACCAAGATTGAATACTTGACAATTTAAATCGAACAAGGAATCAGTTTAACACAATCACAAGTTCGAATGAGAATAAAACAATGAGTAAGAACCTTACAACAATAGAGAGCTCAAATAAAGATCAGACAAACACGAATTTGGGTAGCCCAGCTCCAATCGGCAAGCAATCCTCACACCTTTTTCCACAGGAACAAAACTCTTAAGAAACCCAATTGAGATTTTTATTGTGAGAGCTTTTGAGTGTGAGGACTCCTTGATGAACCGATCGAAATTTATAGAGATGGCTTCGAGTAGGGTTGATTCCCCTTTTCTTAGATCGATTGTGGTGCCACCCTTTCTGAGGATACGCCTTTATCTTCTTCGATTACCAAGAATTAGTCTCGTGATTACGAGGATGAAAAGTGAGGCAGCAGCATCGATACCCTATCTTGGGTCTTTTTCTCATCTTGTTTGACCCGATTGAATAGATGGTGGTGATAGGGTTAATGATAGATTTGGGAGGTTGAGGTTTTGAGGTGAAGAAAGATGGAGGGGCGCGTTTCCAGAAGAAGAAGAGAGAGAGAGAGCAGTAAAATAATTTAGGATTAAATGTTGGGAAGGGATGTGGAGGCGTGGGAGTATAAAAGGGGAGGGGAATAAGTAAATAAATAAATAAAATGTAAAATATATATAGTTTTTAGATAAGTATTGTTTTATCAATATACCGGGGATAACGTGTCCCGTTAAATTGACATGTAACGCGAAGTTTTTTTTCGACTCGGTAAATTTGTAAAATAATATTTTTGAAGGTGCGTTAATAAGATAGAACCAAGACAAAATTATTAGTCTCCGAAGAGTTTGATATTTATTTTATGCCATACTAATTCGGGGTCAGTACACGCGTGGTTTCCGAAATTTAGTGATAAGGGTTTTATCACCTTTTGTTGCTCAAGAATATAAGTTGTAGTTTACGCAGGGAGATAAAATATGAGATCAAGCAAGTAGTCTAATATAACATTAAATTTAAATAAATTCTAGTTTACATTGCTTAAACATTTGGGAAAAAGTGCGGGGGCTACAATAACATAATAAACTAAAATACATGATTCATCGAAAAATTTTATTTCAGGGTACCCGCCGCCGCAACACGCAGGTAACCTGCTAGTATGTATATAATCACACGGTTGACTTTGTTATTATTCATTAGAAACTTATATGATCTCATAAAACAAATATGACAACACAACTAGGAATGTTCATTCTTATAACTGGACATTAACTATTCATTAGAAACTTATATGATTTCATAAGTTGAAACTTATAAAACTAAATATGGCAATGATTTGATAAGTACCTATATAAATAACCATAAGTGTTATGCTATTCATTTGAAAAATCAATTCAAATAGCAAGAAATGGAAGGGAAAACTGAAAGAAACGTTGATGATGATGATGATGATGATGATGATGATCTGAGGTTATAAATGTTTTTCTTTGTTATTATAGTACTCGTATATACTATCAGTTACACAGTTTTAGCTTATCGTTAATCGACTGTGACTATTCTTGTAACTGTTGATGACATCTAATCTCTCCTTTTATTGTTTGTTTTTATACAACTCGACTCTTTTGCAACCCTACATAAAAGTACTTCTAAGATCAATGAATTACATACATGAAACATGGTGTAGAGTGCGGTTTTACGGTTTAACAACGGCTGAGGTGGCATCGGCGGGTGGTGGATATTCACCAATGAATTACATAAATAGAAAACGTCGAAGAAGAAGAAGAAGAAGTCCATCGCCATAGCCACGGAGATGAAGGAAGCGAGAGAAGAGATAACCGGTTAGAGGCATAGAATACAGCGACAACAAAAGCTATAGCAAAGAGTGTAACCGAAATTAGATTAGATGTTTGATCTAAAAAACATGTTTAATCAATAATCATGGGTGGATCTTTTGTTGGTTGTTTATTTTTCCTTCTTAGAGAGTAGGAGAGATTCGAGAGAATGAGGAGAAGAAACTTGAAAAGAAAGAAGGGGTGAATTAAGAAACAAAGGTTGGTGAACGGAGGACATTCATGTAGTCGATGCACTTTTTTTGCATTACTCTAATTAAGTGCATCAAGGACCATCCGCCATTGCATCCATCTAGTTGATCTAATAGGTGTGGCGATTAACCTAAAATTTAAATGGGGAAACATAAGGTCCATGTTTTTCACCCTTTTTCTTTGCTTTTTTATTATCAATTTTTTTTCTTTATTTATTCTTTTCTATTTTTTTTTTTTCTCTTTCCTTATTTTTCACGCTTGATGCTTTTTTTTTTTTTTTTTGTCTTTTTCTTTTTTTACACATTTTTTCTCTTCTTTCTTTTTCAATCCCCGCTTTTTTTTCATAATAAACTTTTTCGCTCTTCTATTATGTTTGTTTTAAAACGTTTTCGTCCGTTTTCATACGTTTTTCTGTTTTTTCATACGTTTGGCCGTTTTCATATATTTATTCGCACGTTTCTTACGTTTGTCGCCCGTTTTCATATGATTTTGTCGTTTTTCCATACTTTTCGGTCCGCTTTCTTACGTTTTCGCCCGTTAACGTCTGTTTTCATATTTTCTTACATTTTCATGTCGTTTTTCATACGTTTTCGTCCGTTTTCATACGTTTCGTCGTATTAATACATTTTCGTCCATTTGTTTCATAGTCTTCGTCCGTTTTCAAATGTGTTTTTACGCTTCATACCTTTCATCCGTTTTCATACATATTCGTCCATTTTCTTATGTTTTGTCTGTTCGTTTTCATACATTTTCGCCGTTCTTTTCGCCATTTGTTCAAAACGTGTTTGCCTTTTCATACATGTTTTTTACCTTTCATATACGTTTTCTCCGTTTCCATACATTTTTCGTTCGTTTTCTTACGTTTTCGTCCATTTTTTCTATCGTTTTTCGTGTGTTTTAAAGTTTTCGCATTTTTCATACGTTTTCATATGTTTTAAATATCACAAGTGATACCTGAATTCACAAGTGATATTCGTGTATTCTAAAATATCACAAGTTAATACTCTGAATATCACAAGTGACTTCTCGGATACTCAGAATATCACAAGTGATACTCAGAATAATTGCTCCATTTCTTATGTTTTCGTTCGCTTTCATACATTTTCGTCCGTATTTCTTCTCATCTTTCGTCCTTCTGTTTTCAAACGTTTTGTCGCTTTCATACATGTTACACGCTTTCATACTGTCTTGCTTTACGTTCTTCATTATACCTTTTCGTGTCGTTTCTTCACGTTTTCGTCCATCTTTTTCATTGTTTCGTTCTGTTTTTAATTGTTTTGCAATTTCATATTGTTTTCATATGTTAAATACAAGTGTATTCTGAAATCACAAATTTATAGTTCTGAATATCACACCAGGATATCGTGTATCAAATATCACAAGGTTATACTCTGAATACACACGTAACGTGATACTTCATGTGAACTCGATATGCAATCCAAGTGATAATCAATATCACAAAGTGATACTCCAGACAATATCAACAAGTGACTCAGATTATGCAATAAGTTGAGATTCTGAAATCACAAGTGATTTTCTGTTGCATATGGCAGAATATCACAAGTGATACTATGAGTGACCACAAATGATATCTGGATATTCATAAGTAATTATGTGTGATATTGATAAGTATCGCATGAAACTCTGAAATCATAAGTGATTTCTGAATTGACACGTGGTGGAATTTTCAACAAATGTTTGTGTAAATGACAAATCACAAGTGCATATTCAAAAAATCACAAGTGACTAGCTTTACGCAGAAAAATCACAAGTGAGTTTAGGAATATCAACCATTGAGATTCCGAAAAGAACAAAGTGACGTATTCTGAATATCAATGGATATTCAGAAATGTTCCGTCGCGTTTCATCGTAACTTCGTTTTCGTCCATGTTTCATACGTTTCTATGCGCTTTTCATACTGGTTTTACGCTTTCATACGTTTTTTGGCTGTTTTCATACGTAGCTCGTTCCGTTTTCTTACATTTTCAGTCCATATTTCTTTACGTTCCAAATATCAGCCAGCTGATTCTATGAATATCACAAGTGATTTAGTGAGTATCTAGAATATCAATTGTAATTTCTGATATCACTGTGATATTTTTGAATAAGGCATTGTGATTTTCTATGTTTTCATGCGTTATCATAGCTTCATCCGTTTTCATACGTATATAGTTTTATTTTTTAGCGTTTTCGAACATTTTATACGTTCTGAATACACAATTGATACTTCAGGAAATCAACTTGTGTTTTCTGAAATATCAAGGTGATCATCAAAAAAAAAAAAAAAAAATATTACAGCACTTGGATTTTCTGAATTATCATCACTTGTTATTTTCTAATACCAACTGTGATTTTTAGTACAAAAACATTTGTTGCAACTCACTTGTCAAATTCAGAAAATTATTTATGATATTCAGAAATCACTTGTGATAACTTTGATATCACAGATATTAACTTAAAATAATCCAGAATAAGTTGTGGTATCCAAGCGGTATCCACTTGTGATATTCTGCAAACACAGAAAATCACTTGTGTATTCAGACTACACTTGTGGATACTTCGGAATATCAAGCAGAATATTACTAAAAATACCAGATACATTTGGGTACTCACATATCATCACTTGTGATATTCTTACATATTACAGAAAATCACTTGTGATATTCTCGAATATCACACGAATATCACTGTGATGATTCATAGCTTATAACGTTGTGATATAGAATAGCACGAATATCACTTGTAATATCAGAAAAATTTGAGATATTCAGGAATCATTGTGATAGTAGAAACAATGAAAACTCTGAAAATTCCAAAAATAGTTAAAAACGACGACAAAATGAATGAAAAAATACCAAAAAAACGAAGAAAACAACGAAAAGTATGAAAAGGAAAAAAAAAAATAAAAGTGTAAAAACATGAGAAATGACAAAACGTNAAAATGTATGAAAACAGACGAAAATGTATGAAAGCGGAAAAAAACGTTTATTAGGAAGAAAAAAACCGTTTATTAGAACAAGAACAAAAAGAAAAGGAAAAAAAGCGTGATAAAAAAAGACACAGAGAAAAGAAACAAAATAAATGACGAAAAAGAAACAAAAAAAAACTATTATGCGTGAAAAAAATGCCAAAAAAAAAAAGAAAAAAAAAAAGGAAAAAAGGAATGAAAAAAATGAATAATAAAAAAGACAAAGAAAAAGGGGGAAAAAAACATGGACTTATGTTTCCCTATTTAATTTTAGGTTAATCACCACCATTAGATTAAACTAGATGAGTGATGCGGATTTGTCCCTTTGTATGTACCAAAATAAGGGTATAGCATTTGAATTTTCCTCTTATGTTGTATCTCTTTTTCTTTATACCATTACAAATCGAATCAATAAAATATTAAAAGAATCAACACAAGTCATCGTGCTATGGCAACTCTTTATCTACTTTTATTAAACTATATTGTACTGAGTACTTGAAATTCTATATGAGAACAAATGCTACATTTAAATAGTAGCGTATATATTGTTTGCACTTCAATCTTCTAAATGTATTTTTTAGTTAATAGATGAGTATTCGTGCATGGCAACGGGATTTTATAGAGTCAGATAGTTGTAGTGATATTTTGGTTACACAAAACACTTAACCAAAATATCATTATAATTATATGCCGCTATAAAATCTCGTTACTATGCACGGGTACTCGTCTAGTAGATTGAATTCATTATTTAAAGATTGAAAACAATATTAGTGAAGGTTAGCATACTCTTTGAAATGCCCATACTATTTTTTTTTAATTTATTTATTTATTTTAAAGCATAAGGCTGTATGCAAAATAGCATATGTGTATGCAAAATAGCATACGGCCATATGGTCCTCTTTAAAAAATCTGCTAAGTGTATTGCTGAGCATACGGCCGTATGCACATATACCATACAGCCGTATAATCCTGACCTGCACAATTATGCACTAAATTTTCTACAGGAAACTAATTCGGCGCAACACATAAAATGATTTAACCCAAACTAAACATATATTTACTTCATAAATACAGTACATAACATGTCTCATTTGAGTAGACCCGTACAAAAGCCAAAATGGGTCATTTGGGGCTAGAATGGCACCACGCCAAACGC
Organism: Artemisia annua; assembly: GCA_014162995.1. Classification (NCBI taxonomy): domain Eukaryota; kingdom Viridiplantae; phylum Streptophyta; class Magnoliopsida; order Asterales; family Asteraceae; genus Artemisia; species Artemisia annua. Next base: position 137,078 of record LBNU01023628.1, read on the forward strand.
CCTTTAAACTTTAAAACACAACATAACCACTTGTTTAGTGCACAAATCTGAGTTTAGAGGTTCATACACAAAAACATAATAACCTAGGGTGTTTCTTGGTATGAGAGCGTGTAGGGAAAAGGGCTCGTTACCCAAGTGTCCCACCGAGGTCTAGTTCTCGGTCTTCATACCCTTTGTAGCACTACCACTAGCTTCACCTATAACGCCTAGTGAGATAACATATACGTAAAAGCATAACATATAATGACATGATACTAATGTTGCTTTGTAATTCTGGGAGTGCCTGCTTTTAGCTTCATACTAGTCGTCCACTTAGGACGCTATGAACCCACGTTGGCTCAATATAACTAAAAATGTTCTAGTTGTACTTAGGGCGTCTAAGTCATATGTTTCATGACTTTGAGCCACTTATACACACTAGTAATCCACACAGGATGTCTAAGTCCCATTTTACAAGATGATGCACTAATGAAGGCTCGGTCATCAAGGACGTCTAGGCTCCCTTTCGGAGCATGTCATGACATAATAACACATGTTGTCCACTTAGGACGTCTATACCCTTCCTTCGGGTCATAATGCGTATATTTGTGCAAATCGTCCACTTAGGACGCTATACTAGTATTATTGTAAAATTTAAATTGAAAACCATAACTAAACCCAAACGGGTCGGTTGGGGGCTGTTTTGACCCGTCTAACATGAGTCATATATATAAACATACTAGTAGTAAATCATTTAAGCAAATAACGTACATTTATAGCACCATGAACTCGTAACCAGAGTGTTTTACATGAACTTGAACGTGAATACCACAAATAGGAGTGGCGCACTAACGGGTTACCAAGAAACCGTTTCTATACTTAAACTCAAAAATCGCTTGAGTAGAACCACAAGCTTTCTAAGTACGTCCCCGGTTAACACTTATAGCCTGCCTAGGAACATACATACAATTATATGAAGCTTATTTAGAACATGACTAAGCTTATCATAATAAGCACTAAAATAATAGTTAAGCTAGAAGGGGTGTTTGGTTCGTGACTTATGTAACCACACCAACACATTCTTTAAGAATTAACACCACAAAAATGGTGCTATAATAGGATACCCATCGTATTTTCTAATCATTTATACATGATTACTAGGGTTCTTGATGATTTCTGAAAAATCATATTTTCATATGGACTTTAGGCTTTACCCACAATTAGAAATACATAAGATACAATTTAACAACAAGACAAGAACCTTACCTCGAATTTATGTGTTTCAGGACTTATATAAGATAATATCTTGCTTCAATCTTGCTCAAAATCAATTCGGAATCAAAACCTAACCTTATACTCCCTCCGTCATACATTAAATGTCCTGTTTGACTTTTCAAAGTCTTTTTTTCCACAACTTTGACCTTAAATATTTTTGTTTGTGTTATATAACACTTGATGCCAAATATATGAATGGATTGAGTATTAAATGTATTTTCACTGCGTATAAATTTTATCAAATACTATATTACACAAGCAAAAATATTTAAGGTCAAAGTTGTGAAAAAAAAGACTTTTAAAAATCAAACAAGATATTTAATGTGGGACAGAGGGAGTAACAGTTTGTATAAGTTTCACATTATGGCAACTTTGACCCATCGTAGTTGGACTTTCTCATAAAATTTCCTTTTTAGTTTATAAGCAAATCAAAGTATAAAAAGCAAATCCTGGTAGCAGGGATGGCAAGAAAACCCGAACTCGATGGGGAAACCCGAAACCCAAACTTTTTGGAGCAGGGCGGGGCAGGCTTATTGGGTTTCGGGGCATTAACGAGGATTCTTATCGGGTTTGGGGCGAGGATGGGGCACACCATCCCCGCCCGGGCCCGCCCTGAAATATATATATATATATACATATACATATATCTATATACATAAATATTGTGTTAGTATTTACATACTAAAAATATACTATTTTTGCTAGTTTTTAGCTTTGTAATATTTTAAATTGTGATCATAAAAGATTGTTTGATTCATAATATTTTTAAAAAATTGTGATTTATTTTTATGCTCAATTTATTATTAATGGGTTCTCGATTATTCAAGTTATTTCATAAAATTAGTTTATTAATTGCGTAAAAAATAAGAATAAACAAATAACGATACAAGTATGATGGAGCACCGCACTCATGACAACCCGATAAGACCCCAATTGGGAATGAGGCGGGTTTGGGAGACCATCATGCCCCATCAGGCGCCCCGACCCCGATCAGGATTGAGGCGGGTTTGGGGATGATTTTTATAATTAGGTTTCGGGATGAGATCCCAAACCCGCCCAATTGCCATTCGTGCCTGCATGGTAGTTCAAAACACCCCCTAGACATTTGAAATCTTCAAACTTCATCCCATGTAAACTCCTAACCACGTCTAACAACAAAACTCATTCAAACAACTGAATCACCACCCATTGATAAACAAATTTCCAAAAAATGTGGAAACAACTATTCTCACAACAAGAAGAACAATCAGATGATGATAATGAATTGCAAGATAATCTGTTGGATGAAACTGATAATCTCTGTAATTTATCTCCTACACAGGTATATATACCAATCAATCAATTTCCCCTGATTTTTTAATATTTTATAAAACATTTTACTGATTTATGATTTGGGTGATTCAGAGATTATATGGATTTGCTGCTTGTTCCTTAGCTGGGCTCGTTTGTATGTTTCTGGTACTCGTTTTTCTATTTTCTATTCAATTAAAATTTTGTTCTTGTTTATGATTTGATTGTTTCTTTCGGGTTTGCTGTCGATTTCGGCTTATGTTTCATAACCCCATAAGTTTCAAAATAAGCCGGAAACCCGAAATTACATTAATAAGCAACTTTCAAAATAACCCGGAAAATGCGGGCTTATGAAACATAAGCCGAAATCACATAAGATCATAAGCCCACATATAACCTTAAACAAACACCCCCCTTAGATTAACTTATTTTTATCGGCTTGTGGGGTTATTTAGATTTGGCGAAGTGGATAAGTTCACTTTTATAGACTTAAAGAAGTCATGAGCTCATAAAAGGGAAAAAAAAAAAAAAGAAAAAATAAGGTTATTTGACTTTTCTAAAATCTCAATACGCTGATAAGCCAATAAAATAAGCTAATCCAAACACCCCATAAGTTTGTTTTTTATAATGGAAACTATATGTTTTCGAGATTGCGAGTTATTGGTTGTATCTGATATGATCTTTATAAATAGGAAGTTAAATGATTCAGAACATTAATTTGAAGTACGGTGTAATATAATGGATGTTTATTTGCAGATACTAATAGGTGTAATACAGGACGTAACTGATTTTTTTTCAGAAGTTAACAGCCACTTTACTGTAGTTGAATGAATTATGTGGTGAATATGTGATTCTAGTATCTGAACAAATGGCAGTTATTTCTGTTTTATTGATTATACCCACATGTGTGATGCACGTGACTATTGTGTCTCGTATAAGTACCTGATTACAACGTTTGGGACTTTAGGATTGTTTATTAAAACTGTGTATTTGCTTATTGTATTTGGATACGGTTATACGGGCAAGCAGTTTAAGAAGTTTTAAGGGTGTTCATGATTGCTTTTCCAAGTTATTTATAGGAATGAATTAAGTCGCTTTAAATGACCAACTTGAAAATAACTTGCCTCGAAAAGCAATAAGTAGATAAGCAGTTTTAATAACCTCACGAACGCGTACATAAAACACATAAATGCCACACAAATATAAAGAACTGAGTTATACATGATATGGGTAAAACGGAAAGACCTATATTCATGGCCACACTAGCGATCAAATTATTTGTAACTACATTAGTGGGGGCCACTGGTGTTTTAGCTGCTTGGTGACAATTAGTATGCACAACTTATCGGTAGTTACTATGTTATTTTGGGGGTTTCCTTTGCAGGGATCTCCTCATAAACAAGAATATACATTTGGCTCATATGTCTTTATTGTAGAATACGAATTAAGAAACTACGGCTATATAATACCTTGAAACCAAACTATTTATTGTTTAACAATCACAATCAATATACAATTGCATAGTAGTGTCATTATTTCACTTTTAAGTTTTAACGTCATCTATCTGAGATTTTTAATTGTTTTTTTGCAGTCAATGATCGTCTTTGCCATACCGATTAAGTTTGCTGTATTGTTTACCTTTGGCAACATATTGGCTGTTGGAAGGTGAGCATTTAAGTTATCTTTTGTAGGTCCATTTCCAGTTCTGTGGGCTGGAATTGGAGTTAAGCAAAACAGGTGTATATTTTTTACTCAAAATTGCTTTATATTCACTCCGAACCTCTTTTTTTTTTTGCAAAATGGTGTTTATGTGCTGAATTTTAGGATCACATCAAAGTACAAAATAATAAAAGCTGGGCATATGTTTTGATACACATGGAGCTTAACAAGCGTTGTAAAATCTGGGCATGTTTTTAAATTATCCTTTGAGAACGACTATAGATTGTTTGCCAAAATAAATGGCATCAGGGATTTGAACTCATAAACACGAAAATGGCAAATATGCAACTGATTTAAAAACCTCATCAAAAAAGGAAATGTGGACATCTGACATCTGCCTTATTTTAGTTTTTCTTTTCTTTTAAGTTATTCTTTTTTTCTTGTTTCGCAGCACAGCTTTCCTTATGGGAGCTACACGACAAATACAAATGATGTTTGATCCGGTCCGTATTTATGCGACATCTATTTACATTGGGTCCGTTGTTGTAGCCCTCATTTGTGCTATGTTGGTAAGAAACTGAACTTGACCCAATAACCTCTCTTATGTTCTGCAACAAGAACGTTTTCAACGATAGTTGACCAGATATTTTGATTTGTTGATCCATCCTTATTTTTTTGTGCCGTTGCAGCTTCACAGCAAGTTGTTAACCATCTTTGCAATACTATGTGAGATATGTGCGCTTATCTGGTAAGTTTGTCATCTTCCATGCAAATTCGTTACTTGAATGCCATCATGTGGACACAGTGGTTTCTTAGAATGGAAACATAACTGGTGTTGGAATCTATTTCAGGTACAGCTTAAGCTACATACCTTTTGCTCGTGCAGTTGTCTCAAGAGTGACAATCAGTCTCTTTGATACTGAGATTTGCTAATTTTTTGGTACATGGTCTGAAAAAGCTTTTTTGGTCACATGGATTCTGGAATACCGAGTGAGTCGTGATTTTCATCTTTAATTACCTTCTTAACTTTTGGTTTTGTTAGCCATGATATTAGTGTTTGAATGTGTGTCATCATTGTTGACGCTTGTCATTCAAGTTCTTGTATTCTTTGAACAATTTTTTGTGTTTAATTCATTAGTATTGTAATATTAGCCTTGCTACACCTTCACATAGAAGTTAGGAGAGACTTAATTATTCGAACATAAAAAGTTTTCAATGATTTAGCTGTGGCAAGACACGGGTTGGGTAATAGATTTTCTTTCTTTTTTTTTTTTTTTTTTTTTTTCCCTTACATGTCAAAATGGGCCGGGTTGAACTACTAACCCTTATACTTGGCCACTATTTTTCATTTTACAATGATGGGTTCCTTAGCAAAAAGCAAGTTGCTTGCCGCCGCAATATCGACTTAAACTCCATTTTCTTGCGAAGGTGAGCAATTGCTCATCCTTCATATTCTGGAGTAACATCTGGATAGGTATGACAAATCTTTTTTAAGTCTTTCCGCTAGAAAACTTCCAAGAGTGCAATATTAGGACTGGTGCATTTTGATTAATGGGTCATTAAATCATGTTTGGGCCTGAAGATGATCCATCAGAGCTGATCCGAGATATGAATCAACACAATGACTTCATGTGCATTGTGCCCACTGCCCCTGATTTAGACGTGCTCATTAGACAACCATTCGACTAGTGTCCCATCTATGACAACGACCTCAAAACGTCACAGCACTTTTTCGATTGTACAGTTGCATGCTATTTATGGAACATGGTCAAAACCAGGTGGGGTATTGCCAAGTATCTAAAGGTTTTACACATCCTTTCTCGGAGTGATTCCACATGCCGAGTACCCAAAAGTTTGACACTAACATTTTTTCTTAAAGTGATTTGACAAGCCTGGACAACTCAGACAAGGTTTGCTTACGTTGTAATTCACATAAACACTTGGATCATCTCGAGATATCTGAATAGAGTACGTTTTAACAAGAAACAACCTCCAAAATTCGTTAAATAGTACTCCCTCCGTCCCATATTAAGTGTCCACAACGAAATCTTTGGATGTCCCAAATTAAGTGTCCATATTCTATTTCAACCAATGAGATGAGACTTTAGTGGGTAAAAATGATATTTGATTGGTGGAGAGTGTAGTTAGTGGAATTTTCTAAAACTTTGTGCATGATGTAAGCGGACACTTAATATGGGACGGAGGGAGAATTTGACTTGATTGGATCAATGATCATGGACAGGGACGGAACCAGAACCAAATATGACCAAGTGCACAAATTTTTTGGAACTGTAATATAGAAACATATTTCGATCGACCGGGTGCATTTTAGATACATTTGGAAACATTGATGTTTTTTTTCAAAAATTAACACTACATCGAAAAAATTCATAGGGGTCTCGGGCACCCGAGGAAACCCCCTGGTTCCATCCCTGATCCTGTGTGGGCTTGTATAATACACTGTAATACCTCTTCTTCTTTTTTCATTTGCTACTTGCTAGTTAATAAAATTGTCGATTTAATATAAATGTATCACAATTGTAATATAACAAGACAAAATCAAACGAAAAATTCAAGAGGTGGTTGTATATTTTCTTTCGGCGGGTTGCCTTTCTATGCTAGTTTTGTTGATTTGATACATAAACACTACCCCAATCAGCCAATTCGTAAGCACATATGTCAAAGTTGACGCCTATGGATGTAACCCTCGACCCAATCAGACAAATATCTACATCAAGTTCATTTATTTATGCTTTGAAAGAGAAATTTAGGTGTGGTGGTGAAACGTGAAACATCTTTTTTTCTTCCAGGTGTTAGAATTGAAAAGTTATAAGTGGGCTATAAGTTGGTAGGATGTAGACTTGATAGTCATATGGGCTTATAAAATTAGGACAGGTAAAGAAACTTGACCTATAAAAGTTAGATGTGTCAATCCAAAGATTGTGATTGAACGATTGTTGACTGAAAGGATATCGTTAGATACTAGTACTAAATTATGTGATTTTTTGTACTAAATATCATGAACAGAATATTCTAAGAACTATCAAATTTCAACTTGAGATGTAAAGATCAAGCAAGAAAGAACAAAGTGTTAAACATAACGAAAAAAAAAATGTGGTCAACATACAGTTAGTGTATAATTTTATTTATTTATTTATTTATTTTTTTGAAAAGCAACTAACTATCTCACAAGGTAAGTATAAAAATTTTTGACGAACTTTTAGTCGGCATATGAATGAATAAGTACTCATTTGGAGCGAATTCTATATTGATTAAACGATAAGCAATTTGATTGATTGAACATGATTAGATTTCATATGTGGGATCATGTAGGAAACTTCTGCCTACAGAAAACATAATCATTGATGTTTGCTATGCAATGTTTTTGTTCACTCCATCACCATCACAACATAACATACATACATATAAACTTGTTCTTTTTCATAGTGCTGAGTGCTCATATAAATGTTCTTCTATGCTAGTTGCCTAGACAAGTTTGCAACCATCCGTAGGAGTCTTCACTTTGCTTCAAATCTGCACAAACTTAAAAAGGCTTTGTTCCGTCACCATTGTTTTAACACTTATCCCGTCATCGTTATTACCTCCACCTCTTACCGCCATGTTTCCATACAACTTGACACGAATGCGTCACATTTTAATGAGATACATAACAAGATTTCATATGAAACTTGTTTTAACAAAGCAAAATGCATAAAATCAAAATATTAAAAAATATTCTCGTTTAGCACTACTAAATTCTACACTTAGATTCCTAGTTTGAGTAAAGTAAAACGTGATTTTACACCATACTTGTTGATTCTTTAAGATGACAATAAAGCATTAGAGAATCCAAATTGATTTTGTGGACTTAATTAGAAAATGATCAAATAGTGCCACTTAATCATTACCAATTTATGCACTTAATTAATTAATTAATTAATTGTCGTGGTTGGTGGCTTATTTTAAACACACACCTACTCACGTTTTTGACCATTTGAGATTTTATACCCACCTACCACCATGTTTTATAAAAAAGAATCTAAAAACCATATTAACTGACAAAATTTTGTTCTCATTTTGTTTATTAAGTGTATTTCATGTTTCATAAGGAATATTAAATTATTTATTTAGGACAATTTATTTTTAAATTACGATGTGTAAATGTGTGTTCTCAAATTTGAAGGAAAAGAAAAAGAAAAATACATGAAGTGTTATTTGGTTTTTTTTCAGGAAATGAAAATGAAAATAACTATAAATTTATATTCTTGAGGCTGAATAACAACAACAATACTCAATCTCGTCAGAGCGAGGTATGAGGGAAATGAGATGTAGACATTCACACCTCTACCCGAGGGTAAAAATATTACTTCCAGGAAGACCTCCGTCAAGTACGCGTGTGCAAACGAACAAACAAAAAGCAAGGAGAGAGAAAAGAGAAAACAATGGCATAAACGGGAGCAAATAAAGCAAGACACATGAAACAAACATGCGAGCAAAAACCTAACGCAAACGGACAAAGAGACGAGTGGGCAAGCGAGCCAACAAATGGAAAAGGGCACAAATTGCACATAAGAACAAATAACACAAAGGCAACATATAAGAAGCAAAAGCAAAACACACCAAACAATTAGAAATAAGGCATTAAACACATAATGGCATACCAGGAAAAAAGAAGATAATGAAAAACACACATAAAAGCCAAAAATTCGTCGGAAGGAAACAAACAAACGAGCAGAAAAGAGAAGAGAAAAGAGCATAAAAGAGAGAAGCGCAAAACAAACATACAAAATCCGAAAACGCAAAAAAACAAGAACACCTGCCGAAAGAACTTTAAAAGGGAAAAAGGCCTACGTACAAGCTACCATGCAAGTCTACACCTATGTGCCCTACTCATCTACCCTAATCCTAGTTCTTCACGCGTTCCTACCAGAGGTCATGTCTTCGTATAATAGAAGCTCCTTCATGTCAAGCTTCAGTTTGTCCTCTCACCTAAGCTTTGGCTTGAGCCGAAGAAAAAAGAATATAATTTGTTCAAATTACCTTTAATTGTTACTTACAAATCTTTTGAAAAAGGTAACTTATAAAATAAATTTAAGGGTGCTAGAATCACTCACTTAAGTATGTCTTAAGTATCACTCTTTCGCAATGAATATTATAGTCTGAAAACTACATCTGCATAACATTTAAGATGTTTGGTTTCAAGTTTGTTACAACAAAAAAACAGTTAACATCATCAATATGTAAGCATGTGATATTAGATACTACGTTATAACAATACAGTTTTGCTAACAAGGGCCTCCGGACACTTGTTAAAGTCTAGTTATTAAACCCAAGTTTTCTTTTATACGAAAACGAGCATTAACTGAACATTTATTAAAAGCTTATAAGTTGCTTAAATTAAAAACATTTTCTAATTAAATTCAATTAAACATTCTTTTAAATATTTTCTAATTACTTAAGCTCGGCACTTGTAAGCAAAACTCATAACATTAATATAATCATAGTTACATTAATCCATTTTAAACTAAATTTTAATTATATGTATTGTTTTACAGCAATGATGTTAAAAATTACATTTGTAACACTAAAATAAATTTGGATTCCCTTTTTTTTTCTCACGATGCATTATTTTTAATATTAACGTATGCCCATATATGATCATGTAGACAAACTTCTTTACATAATTAACGAGCAAGATTTTACCTCAAAAATCCTTGAAGATGACTTTCAATGGCTTCAATCTCCAAGCAATTAAGTACCATGTTGTTTTCATTAATAAGAAGATTGGTTTGTGTCAACTCTTGAGCTCCAATTTCTTGCTTCATAGTGGCCAAAATATGTTGGGGGAAGTCAAGTGGCATATTTAACTTTGCAGCTTTATACAAGTTCGATTTAGCCGCCAAACTTTGAACATTTGTTACATTAGACCCTCAAAACCAAGTCAGTGCTTTGTTGTCCAAATTGACATGTGTTGGATATCATAACGAGTGGGTTCACCCGTGCGTTGCTGCGAGGCGTCATCCATTTTATTGTATCGGCACAACCTAGAAAACACGAAACGTAACGATTTACTAAATAAATTGATTTTGTAAAAGTTTTGCATATTTATACTCGTTTTTATTAGAAAAATCATTTCGGAAACAATGGCGCAAGTTTCGTAATTTTTTGATTCTGTTTGGTACATCAAATAGGTCCCACATTAAATATTTCAAAAGTTTCCCCCACTTTACTTTACACCCTCACATTTACCATTTCATTTTTAACCCTACACTCCCTTTTATTTCATTTTCTCCCATTTCACACTAATACACTCTCATTTCTCTCTCTCTCTCTCCCCTTCTCTCTTTTCCGGCCGACCGCCGCCCTACACCACCACCACTGCCGGTTTAAATTCCGGTCACCGGAAAATATTCCGGCCAAATCATTTTTATTTCACCATCTTATAGATCGGGCCACCACGATTCTACCATACACTTGCCACCACCACCCTCGCTACCATGTCCACGCGCCACCACCGAAGCCACCACCACTGCCGCAAGCCGCCGCCACCCTCTACCTTCTTTTTCTTCTCGGTAAACGCGCTCACGCGCCTCCCCACACCTCTTTCCATTAATATTTTTGAAATCCTAATTTTATATTTGTATTTAATCCGAATATATAAATGTTTTGTTAATAAAAATGGTCTCAAAACCTTGTTGTAATCTCTCGTCTGGACCCTCTCCGGTTGACTCGGTGGTTGACGTATTTGGTTGTATTTTTGTGTTTGTATTGATGTTTTAAGGTCGTTGTTGAATTTGGAAATATGGGTCGCGTTTGGTTTGTTTGTGTGCTCGGCCGAACACCTCGACCCCGAGGGTCACACCACGACTCGCTATGAGCCGTGGTGATTCGTGTGTTGATGAGTGTGTGTCGATTTGGATTGGATTCGGATGGATTTGGAGTTGGGTTTATGTCGAATGGATTTGGATTTGTTAGTTTAGATTTGGTAAAAAAAAAAAAATGGTACTCTACAAACAACTGTAGCAGCTATAGTGCTTGCTACAGTAACACCTTCCTCCGTTTAGTGTATATATATATAATTTTTAAGAAAACTACAAAAACCTCCTCTCCTCATAGTGGTTTCAATTTTCGACACAAATATAATCGTTTACCAAAAGCTACACAACGAGCAAACTAAGGGGGCGAGCTTTAGTTTCTCGCTATGTTCATTGTCATCTAGCTGTTGCATAAGAGGGGAGAGCAAGTGTGTCGAGCAATTGTATCTCGCCATGTTCATTGTCATCTAGTTGCATCATTCATTCCAAAACTGGTAAGGAAGAGGGGAGAGCAAGTGTGGAGATGCCAGTCAACAAATAAAGATATTGCGTCTACCCATATAGTTTTCTTAAGTTATATATAAACTTCAGAAAGTATTGAAAAATCTCATTTGTCATTTACTTTGTTTTCTTATGATCAAAACTTGAAAAAGAGACGAATCGTATTATATGTTAATGGAGATACAGAATATAATAATTATAAACCTTGTGCTACAAGACAATGGACATAGCGAGAAAGCTTTGCTCTCCACCATTTCTTGCTACCATTTCTGTCATGAAGTGGTGCTACAAGACAATGAATATAGCGAAAAAGCTTTGCTCTCCACCATTTCTCGCTGTCATGAAGTAGTGCTACTAGACAATGGACATAGCGAGAAAGCTTTGCTCTCCACCATTTCTCGCCACCATTTCTGTCATGAAGTGGTGCTACAAGACAATGGACATAGCGAGAAAGCTTTGCTCTCCACCATTTCTGTCATGAACTGGTGCTACAAAACAATGGACATAGCGAGAAAGCTTTGCTCGCCTCTCACTTTACTCGCTTAGTAGATTTTGGTAACACGATTTTCGATGGTCCATTTCCGTAAAATTGTTACGTAGAAGTTCATTTCAGAAATTTCCTCATATTTTTTTGTTATCGTGTTGGGGTATTTTGTATTTTTGTTCTTTCTTAGTGTTAACACGCTAGAAAAATGTATGATAGTGATACGATATTTGAAAGTTTAACAGGTGAGATTAATATAAAACTTATATTTGCTATAGTGATACGATATTTGAAAGTTTAAGATGTGAGATCAATATAAAACTCATATTTTTCATAGAACCAATAAATCAATAATAGCAATACATTTTTTTATCTATACTACTTATAATGGAGGAAAGACTCTCTCTCCAAAAAATTTCAGACTTACAACACTTTATGCATGGTGTACGACACTTTAATGCACAATTTTTTTTTTTACTTACAACACTTTAAGCATACTGTACAACACTTTATGCATGGAGGCAAATTCAGACCAAAATTTTATCAATTCTACATTAATAGCATTAAAAACACCCCTACACCAAAAATTACAAGTATTTAAACATTATTTACAAGTACTTAAAGCACACATAAAACTTAAAAAACACTACTCATCTAATACAATTAATACACTATTAAAAACACCCATTCACCCAAAAATACAACAATTTAACCACAATGTACAGTATAATTAAGCTTCCAAAAGAAAAATCTGAGAACCATCACCAAAACAAAAATTCGAGATTCAGTGACAATCGACATCCTACTTCAAACAAGAACGAAACAACCCGGTGTGTTGGCCCAAATTTTTTTTGCCGGACGTTTTATTTACATTGCCGTTATTTTTTTCTCCCAAATCCGTCTCACGTTAACATCAAATAACCACAACCCGTAGCACTTTTCAAACAACATCATATACTATCCTAATCGCACCCTCCTCAAGACACAATCTAACCACACAAAGACTCAAAAAAAAAATAAAATAAAACAGAGATCTCAGTTTTATCTATGAGAAGTTCAACTTCTTTTAAATTTCTGAAACTTATAAAGAAATAACCAAACAAATTTGTTTAATTATTTATTTCATTCGTTCATCGAAAAAAACAAGAACAGAAGATCTAGGGTTGTTATTTAGTTTCAAGAACGGATCTTTAAAGATCTCTACAACCCATCATCGACCTTAGAAAACGGAAAAACAAAACAAAGAAAAACTACCTTGGACCTTTGTTATAAAAGATCTTGAAGCCACTGGAACNTTTTTTTTTTTTTTTTTTTTTTTTTTTTTTTTTTTTTTTTTTTTTTTTTTTTTTTTTTTTTAGTGGTTTTGGGCTAAGCAAAAAATCTGAAGCCGAAAAAACTCTCAAGCTGAAAAAATGCCGAATATAGTTATTTTAATTAAAAATTATCATTCACATAAAATTATTGTTGGAAAAAACGTATAAGCGAACGATATTTGCTCGCCACAAAATTTAGTCACAGGGTACCCGCCGCCGCATTGCGCGGGTACCCTGCTAGTCTAAATTAAAAAAGAAATTCACCTTTTTTCTAAACGACATATCTTGCAAATATGAGTTTTACATTGATCTTTTGTCGTAGTACATAAAGTCACAAACAAGGGTTTATGGGTCATTCTTAGGGTGTTGAAACGTCAAGAAAAAGTATGATATGGAGATTGAATTCTAAATTTGTAATGGATTGTCGAACAAAAATAAATACACATATAGTAATGGAAGTTAAAAAAGAATTCGAATACGGTTTCATTTTATGCCTAAAGACAAAGCACAAAAAGTTAATGTTAGTCTAATTATTTGGCTTAATTTTCAACAACCTGGATTTCTGCTTTGTAGTAACAATTTTTTTTCTTTTTGAGTTACATTGTCTAATGAAAAAAAAAATGCACTATTAAAATTAGTAGAAACAAAGTTACTGCTTGTAGGGCTGTAAACGAACTGAACGTTCAGTAAACATTTCATGAACTCTTTGGTAAAAAGTTCGTTTATGTCGTTCATTTATTAAATGAACGAACATGAACAAAAGTGTCGTTCGTTCATTTATGTTCATGAACGTCCGATTATGCGTTCGTTAAAGTTCGTTTATATTTATTTATCTATTTATGTTCATATATCATATCTTTTAATTTATAATTTAAAAATTGATTTGTTTAAACAAAACAACACTTTAAAATAATATATCGTGAAGAATTCAATAAAGTTTATATTTGTTTGTCTATTTTCATTTATGTTCGATCGTTTACAGTCGTTTAGCGTTCATTTAGTGTCTTAATGAACGAAGATGAACAACTCATTTTCTTAATAAACGAACATGAACATGAACTAAAACCTTAATCACTGCAGTAATAGTTTATTTGCAGTGAGATATATAAACAACAAATAAAATATTCCAATAAACTAATAGGATAATATGTGATCATACACTATTTATTTTTACCTTTTAATCTTTACTGAAATTTTAATGTGAATAACTATGTTATGGGTTTTTCTAACGAATGTTTTAAAAGCATTGGCTAAAATATATTTATTGATTTCAAATTTTGCTTGTAAATTAAAAATATAAATCTAATGCACATTAACTAAATTTGATTAAATATGATTTTCAATTTGATAAATTTAATTTTGGTTTTTCATATTCACCTTAAGTCCTTAACTTATTTTTTCATGAAACTTATTAGACAACTTTTGTTTTAACAAAGATAATTTTATTTTTATTTTCTTTACCCATACATTGAAATTGTTCTTCAAACAAGACGTCAAATCCAACCGAAATATAGGTGGTTTTATAGCAATTATTTATCGTATACTTAAAATATTAGCAAAAACATATTTAGCAATAAAATATAGTAGGGTGACCTTGGTGAGTGATTTGGGGCAGTAAACTCCTCACTCAAGCCAACGGCCAACTAACCTTTTCCCTTTAAATTATACGATTTGCACCTTTGACTAACTATATCTTTTATCATTTAAATATTAATTAAAAATAGTATCAATAATTAATTAATGATTTCTCTATTAAAAAACTGACACATTTCGTCTCTATATTGCATAACTAAATGATCATTAATTATTGTGCATGATAATAAAATCGTCGCCGTGAACATGATGCTACTCACATTTAAATAATAAGCTATATAGAGCATGATAACAATTTATTTTAATACTATGATGGTATTAAAGATACCTTACTTTTTAATGTCGATTACTTTGGCATATTATGTAAGAAAATACAGTAGATGTTTTTGGGTCACCAATTATATTGTGTGACCTAATATTATAATTGTGAAAATTGAGATTCTGATTTTTTTTTCTTAATAAAATATCTTAAACTATCATTTAAGATTCTTTAAAAATTGAGTGATTGAAGTATGCAGCAACACGACGTGGTTGACTTGTCTACAAAAGCTTTTACTTCCTAAGGCCAACAGGAAATATGCTTTTATGTAATTAATATTTGGTTTTTTGTTTAAATTTTTAATGATTAAGCTATGCCAATAATTCAAATCATGTACTTATTTTTCCTCAAGTTAAACTAGTGATATGTTAGACAACTAAATAGACGGTTAGCAGGGCCGTCCCATTTATTTGGGGGGCCCGGTGCGAAATCATAAATGAGGCCCCTATAATTCAAGTCTTTTACTCTTTTCGTATGTGACCCAAAGTTTGTCTTCTATTTTTTTTATGTGACTTAGTTCAACTTTGATATAATATTTAACAAATACACTAAAAATTCAAAACGTTTATATATAAAACTATAAATATTAATGAATGTATACTAAATTGGGGGCCCCTTACAAAAGGGGGCCCGGTGCAGTTGCACCACTTGCACATGCTAATCGCCGCCACTGACGGTTAGGGTGTCCACAACAAGGTGCAAAAGAAAAAGTAACTGAGGCAGTATCGATGATAAGTAAGTTGATATAAATTAGACATACGCTGCTAATGAACACAAACAAAAAATTTAATTAATTAAACCAAAGAAAATGATGTCTAGAGGAAAATAGATTACTAAATCTTTAGGCTTTCTTAACTCTGCAAATCTATTCATTTGCTTTAAATTACATCTAACAAATCTTCGAAATTTCGAATGTTTAAAAAACTAACCTTGACAGCATAGAAGATAAGTAGGATGATTTATTGTAATGAAAACAATGAGAAATGCCAATGCCATAAAATAATATTACGGACTAGTAATAAAGAATCTACCTTTTTGTTTTCTTTTTTCTTTTTTTTTTCTTTTTTTTTTATTTTTTTTATTGATTCATAGAATTTCACATAAAGTTGGATGGGAGTCTTGACACAAGTTGGGCTTCCACCCCTTTTTGTATACAAAAGCTTATTCTATGAAAAATAAAAATACCACCCTTTTTATTATTATTATTATTATTATTATTATTATTATTATTATTATTATTATTATTATTATTTTTGAGCAAAAGTATTAAAGAATCTATGTGCAATTTGCTTTGATTTTATGAAACATAAAATATTTAATACTTATACACCTTTTTGGGCTAGTCGATGCATGAAAAGTTTACCAGATTAAATTATAGTGCCAACTACCAAAAGATACTCAACTTCAATATAAAAATTTAAAAGTTATATTAAATTCTTAGTTGGGTCATTTACGATAATTATAATATTACCGAATGCTACTCTAAACTTTCTTAGTGGCCGCATACTATATTTGTTTATTTTAATTTCAAAGTTCAAATATTATACTCACTGAATTTATTTTATTTTACATTATTTTTATTTTTTTTGTAAAGGGTTACCCGGATAAAGGAGCATCGTTTTTGTTGCGAGTGAAAAGACATGTAATTCGATGAATCGTGGTGCATCAAATATAGGTTTTGATGTATTTCCAGCTTACTTGAGGTGGTAAATGAGTGACCATATCAGGACGGTTAGTGGGACTGAGGTAGTAGGGTTACTTGTAGGTGTTGGGCCATTCATAATCAACACACTACATTAAGTAATTTTTCAGCCCATAAATCGTTTTCTTAACCCTTATTTTTATTGATACTTTAATAAAAATTGAGACACGGATAACTTAACCAATCTGATATAACAACAAATAAATTTACTTGTCAAACTAAACTTTTGCTAATTTATCTAAGTTTTTAGTTATTATGCTTTTATGGCATATTTGGTTGGGGGAAATGAGCTCAAAGAAATAGAAATTAGTTCACTTCCCTTGTTTGGTAGCCGGTGAAATAAAAAAGTAAAGATTTGCAATTCTTTGGGTGTTTAGTTTACGTACAAACTCAAGGAATCGAATTCCTTTACTTCCTAAGTAAAAACGAAGTCTTTACATTGGAAAACGATTTTTGAGTGAATAATAATAATAATAATAATAATAATAATAACTATTCTTATCATTATCATTATCATTATCATTATCATTATCATTATTATTATTATTATTATATAATAATAATAATAATAATAATAATAATAATAATAATAATAATAATAATAATAATAAACATGTAAATTTTGTTTATTTCTTGGTTCAAGTCTATGCTATTACCAAACAGTGGAATCAATCTCAACTATTTACTGATTTCAATTCTCTAGATTTCAATCCTTTTACTTGTTTCATTTCTTTGAATTTCCTCTACCAAACGTGTCCTTAGGTTAAATCATGGGTTAAAAAACCAATAGATTTATTTTCGGGGCGATATATATTGCAGTAATTAAGTTAAGTTCGGCCCATTCTTAACATTAGGCTCCGTCCTCGATTGCGTAACGAATGTTTGCTAGAAATCGCCGATCATGTCCAGACTAATAATATCATTTGAACATAATATATAGTTTAAACCGTAATATCAAAATAAATAGTTAAAACCGTAATATCACAAAATATGTAAGGAGCTCAAACGAATTGAATATTCCACGATAGGAAAAAAATAAAATAAAAATATATAGAAAAAAAAAGTGAAAGCTTAGATTATAGAATTATAGAAGAGTTCAAATTAAATAAAAATCAAATGCATACAAAAGACTTGCAATACACAAAATTTAGCAATAAGAGATTACTGTACATTTTATATGAAGCTCTCAAATATTAGTTTGATAACAGAAAATACTCTGATAAATATTCTGTTTCACATTCTAACACGCAACTGTAGTTTCAGAGCATTCGTCGATTAAATAAATAAAGGAAAACAACAATATTGTCAAACAAGTATAATTTCTGATTGTAGATTGCTAATCAATAAAAAAAATTAAAAAATGATGCAAGATTTAAATTGTTAATTTGTAATTATTAAAAGTATAAGCATGTATTTTCCACAAAACCGTGAAAAATACAAGTTTGTACGTATTGTTAGTGTCGATGAAATGACACAAAAATAGCTAAAAGTTTCTTTTTCTGTTCTTACAAACTTAGGTCTGTCAACTAATGCCAAAATAACAAGGAATCTAGTCATATAAATTCACATTGGTCTTTTAGTTACTTCTGAATTTCGGATTCTAGATCAAATGCTAAACAATGAAATCAACTTATAGATACAACTTGTCCATAGATTCAGTTAAGTACCCTTTTGTGACACTTCTTTGTCTTTAAGTAGTTTTCATCTCACACGCCTCGTGTTTAAAAGGAGAATAGAAGTATTTACACGTACAACAATGGCGTATAAAAGATTTGACAAAGTAGAAACTAAGAACATTACAATTTCTAGTATCAATTTAAACATGTGTGTGCATGTTAACTCCATGTACAAACATACTAATTTTAGTCACAAATATTTTCCTAACCTCTCCTTATGTAATCTATTGAAACAAATAAAGTGATACCTCTCCACCTTCGAATAGAAGCTAGTCAAGCTACCATCAGCATTCCATGAGCGCCATCGATAGCCATGCTTGAACAGTACCATCCCCTTTCACATTACGGTTCCACAAATAGGAGAGGACACACAATGTTAAATGTCCTAATTAAGGTCAAGCGAAACATGTCTTGTATTGCTGCAACAGTGTGTGTGTGCGCGCGCGCACATCAATTTATATTAAAAGAAAAACTATAAGGAGCTATAAAACTACAAAAGCGAGTTTAACAAATCGTTCCAACTACTACAGGTTTTACCTTATACTTACCCCAAGAAAAAGAAAAAAGACAAAATGTTATAAAAAAATATCACACTTCCTTAAACATTGAGAGTTGATAGTGACATTATTTCGATAGCGCCATAACACCCAACACGTCACAACAAAATGACATACGCACGATCTTTAGACTCATTTGAAGCGTTCCAAGACACTATCTAATTATCGCAGCCTCCAAGAGAGTTCAAAACCAGGATCTTCGAGCCAGTTCATAGATGAATAAGCCTCCAAACATTCCAAGCCGTGTCACAAGAGAAGAAAACATGATCGATAGACTCCACTTGCTCATTACAAATCGGACACATAATCGATTGAATATCAAATCCTCGAGAGGACAAGTTTAAACGATGGGGCAACTTGTCCAAAAATAAACGCCACATAAAAACGTTAACTTTTCTTGGAATATTCTTACACCATCTCGTACATGAAGACCTAGAAGGAAGCATGCAATTGTTGATATGGTGTCTCGCACTACTCATTGAGAACTCACCGTCCAGAGAAAGAGACCATATGCAAGCATTACCATCTTGAACCACCTAACCCGATCTGCTCTAAGAGACGGATGAAATCAACTTGCGACCTCTCGATATTGATCAGTCTAAGCCAATCTCACATCTAAGACCCACTGGAAATGTGATCACGAACCAAGAAGTCTTTGTTTTTCTCCAAGTGGAACAACCTGTTAGAACTATCACAAAGAGGTGTATCTCCTAACCACGTATCTTTCCAAAATCCAATAATATATCCGTCCCCCGCCTTGTATCGAATAGAACTTAGAGGAACAATACCACTCGAGTGAATATGATTTATCGAGCCAACAATCCTAGCCCATAAACCATTTGTTTGACTCCCATTTCTATCTATTCCCGCTTCGACCCCATGAATCGATTTGATTACTTTCACCCACAACGCATCAGGGTTCTTCAAAAAACACCATCTCCAATTTAATAAGAGAGAACAACTGAAAGCTTTGAGACTTCCCACTCCTACACCCCCTTTGTCGAACGAAGTTGAAACATTTGACCATTTAACCCAAGCCAGCTTCTTATTATCCTTAGTATCCCCCAAAAGAATGAAGCACGCAAGCTTTCGAGCACCTTGATTATTGTTTCAGGAACCTTTTGGTTGGATATGATTTAATCAAACCAAACCCAAAATTGTAATAATTTAAAGACTTGGAGCTTCATATACTTGAAAATGTAATTGTAAACTTGTGTAAACTAGTGTAATTCCCGATCACTGAACAATGAGTTTTAGTATAACATAAATAATATGAAATGATCAAATGAGTTTGACTCGATACATCCAATTTTGCATTGCTTACTAAATACTAGTCGACTAACAACATGTGACACAATTATATAATAAAACATGTTAAACTTTATTGACCCAAGTTTGTAACCGAGTTAACACTGGGATCAAGGATCGACTACTTTATTCTTAATTTTCTTGGTTTCCTTTTGCTTCGATACATTACGTTTTCAATCTAATAAGTTAACACCGGCCTCAACCTTTTACCCTCTCCGTCGATTTTTTTATTGAACTTTTGATCATTAATTTTTAGGACCACTTTATTGAACTTTTTGATCATTAAGTTTTTAGGACCACTTTATTGAACTTTTTTTTATCACCAAAGTTTTAGGACCACCACCAAGTATGTTATGCTTAGATACATTTTAGGGGGCGTTTGGTTGGAGTAATTTTGAATTCCGGAATTTTATATTCTAGAAAATTTAAATTCTTGAGAATTTTGAATTCCAGAATTTAAAATACCTTCACATGTTTGGTTGACAGAAATTTATAATTTTTTTAATATAAATTTCATAAATATTCTATTTAAAAGTTTATAAAAAAAGTTTATAAAAAATTTATAAAAAAAGTTTATAAAAATTTATAAAAAAAGTTATAAAAAATTTATAAAAAAAAAAAGATTTTAAAAAATTTATAAAAAAATTTTCTAAAAAATTTATAAAAAAGTTTATAAAAACAGTTTATAAAAAAGTTCTAAAAAATTTATAAAAAAAAAAGTTTATAAAAAATTTATAAAAATTTTAGAAAAAAAATTTATAAAAAATTTATACAAAATTTATAAAAAAAGTTTATAAAAAATTAATAAAAAGTTTATAAAAAGATTATAAATAAAAGTTTATAAAAATTTTATGAAAAAAGTTTATAAAATATTTTTTTCATAAATATTCTCTTTAAAAGTTTATAAAAAAAACAATAAGAAAAAAAGTTTATAAAAAGAATTTCTAAGTAAATTAAAATTCCCCACTTTTTGGAGACATTATAATTTCCTCATTTTAAGGAATTTTAATTTGCTTTGCCATTTAGATTTCTCACTCTCTTTTGAACCAAACATGGTAATTGAGGGAATTTTAATTTCAAATTCCCCCAAATTCCATGAAATTACTCCAACCAAACGCCCCCTTAGATTCAGTTTAAATGTTTGACATCAAGTACCAAAGCTACGTATTTTGGCACAAGGCAACATCTTTATGCATCAAACGATTCCACCATTCAATGCAATTATTTTTTACATCGAAATCTTATTAGGACACTCCACCATACAAGTAGTTGCACACAGTGGAGTGTCCTAATAAATTTTGAGAGTGTGCCAATCATTTCTCAAAAATACACATGATAGAATAGATAGAAGTACGAAACCATAAAATGGTACTTTAGTAGATTTAGCGATACATATTTTTTTCAACTCGCGATAAATATTTTTTTCTACTCTTCGTGCCTGCTTATCATCTTACTTCTATGATTGTGATAAGTGGAAAAGTCAATGAACCTAATAAAGAGAAGAAATTAGTGCATGACACGTGTTGAATAGTTGTGTGAGTAGTTTGTCGAATATAAAGATTAAGATGGCATAACCATGGTCATATTTAAAAACATAAATTTTTTCTTTGTTTTATGTTTTTTTGACAGTTGAGAAATACTACTACAAGTGAAGCAGCTTTTGAAACTGACATAGAGCCAGCTTAGCCAAATGATATCACATGCATATAAATTGACTCTTTTAGTCGATCGTGTGGTCTCTTTCGAATCCCCCGACAAACTATAGGTGATACCGTTACTTGCAACCCCACTTACCCATACACATTTATTTATAAATATTATCGCTAGTTTGCTTTGATGTAATGATAGTTTTAATTTTCATTAAGATATGCTTTTATAAACCGGCCAACTTGTAATGATCAAACATTTTGATCTGAACCTTTTGGATGAGTGTACAAGGTGCAAGTTTTTAGTAAACATCACATGTGTGGATACAAATTTGAGTTTTCTATGAGTGCATGCAACATATGTGTAATGGATTATGAGTTTTCTATTATGCTTAAAAAGAGAAAAACTACAAAAACTACAAGTGTGGAAACGAAATTATGAGTTGGATGCACTAGGATTTTCCCAAAAATGTAGGTTGAAGTCGACCGTTAGCTTAGACAAACCAACGAAGCAATATGAAGTTGTCAATTGTGTTACGTAAAACCGCTCTATCACTACTACAATCGACGGAATCCCCGTCGACATTTTCGTGTCCATCCCGTCGTCATGTCGACGGGGGTATATGATCCCGTCGACATGACGCCGGCATCATCTTGACGGGAGAGCCTCGTCGGGAACGACTATCCCGTCGACAATCCCCGTCGACATGTGTGGGACCCACACTTTTTTCAGTCAGCAAAATTATAACGTGGGTGTTATATTCCCGTCGACAATGTCGACGGGACAATAATGTTAATTAATAAACTAATTAATCTTTGATTAATTATTTTATTTATGTCGTCGACATGTCGACGGAAACGTTAAATTTAATTTATTCTTATACTGGTATTATACCGTCGATGAGAGATCGTAATCTTTGAACGATGGCTTTGTTTGCTTCATCGTTACAAATAAATGCTGTAGTTTAGTTGGAGATTTTATTTTTTATTTTTTTTTATTTATCTTATTCTTTATTTTATCTTTCCTCTGTTCTTGTTATCTCCTCACATGCGTTCTGTCCTGCACTCTCCTGAACCAGACAAAATTTATCTCAAAAAATACTTGAAAATATAAAACGTGTAGCTTGACTGCTTCTAGCTGTTATCCTGTTTTGAAGAGAATTTGGGTCCTCTTACCGCTACAACCACGAAATAAGAACCAACCTAAAAATATGCTTTGCTAATTTTTCTTGCTTAACGCTTACCGGAAATAGGCACGATTTGTGTTTCTGCTGCGAGACTTTTTCTGCGATAGAAGGTCGATTTTTGAAGTGATCCGTTGTTTTCTTTGTTTTGTACAAATATCTTGTGGACAAACATGGACTGTTTTCA
>LBNU01023628.1:160735-209431 GCA_014162995.1 Artemisia annua
CAATGTCGACGGGTATAATAACCAGGATCTAAATTATTAAAAATATGCAACTGATGCGTGCGACATTGGGTCAACGGTAATAGGTTTTGTAGGTTCATTAAATGTTGTTTTCAATTCCGCGTCGACATTGTGCGACGGTATTATCATTATATACCAAAATATGGAGAGCTGCCCCAGGCAGCGAATTTTTCCAGTTTTCCGGAAATTTTCCAGGAAAAAATCTACCAAACGCGTGTAACAACACGCGGTGGTGCGGTGGTCTTGCACAATTATCACACCATTGTTCAAACTCCTACAAAACAGCATATAACGCATATAAGCTGCGACATCCGGCTTAAACACTTGGGCAAATTATCGGCGCGCAAAAACGGGGGGGCGACCGCTCAAAATGGCATTAAAACATATCAAGATCTACCAAAGGGGGGTTTGGTAATATCTAAACGTAGCTACCAATATCTAACAAATGTCCATATCGCGGGCGACGTTCAAGGTCGCCAAAAAGAGGCCTAAATACTGACACGATGCTTAACCATAAGAGGTCGCCGCAAAACATTGTTTCAAAGGCATATATACAAGCACAGAACTATCCCAAAGTACTCCCTACTCTCATAAATGCATCATCACCGCCATGGGATCTAGAAACCATCCCATCGGCCATGGCACGGTCCCGGCTTCGCTCCAGCACCAAGACCCACACGCCGTCGCCATCCACGTGGCAGCAAGATTCGCCACCTGAGTGAGATAGGCTCGTGCATCGTGGGTTGGCCGACCATAAAACCTTGCATCAGTCTAGCTGCCTGGCTGGCCTCGTCTTCCGTTCTTGTTCGTCGTTTTCTAAGTAAAGGCAACCGTAATGTTTCGCTAATGTTCTTCTTTTCCCAGTTTCACAAGTACATCTGTGATGTAGAATAAACGCCTAAATTTAGTTACAAAGCTATTGCATGTGGAAGATCTAACTATCCATGATAATCTCAACCACTCAATCAATAAATTGGTGTCCTTTGCATACATGAATAGAGAAAATGTAAATACTTGGTGGTCAATGCCCCGACTGTCTCTTTGACCGATGTAAAAAATGAGGGCATTTTTCCGTCTATTCAACGATTATCAAAGCTTTGGATTGCGGCTAGATGCAAGGTTTAGCTTTAGTTTGGGGCGGGTGGATCTCTAATCCAAGAGTGTTGTTAAATTATAGTTGTAAACAAAGTTGGGGGGAAGCGATAATGAACCAAAAGACTACATTGTAGTAACTTGATTTTTTTTAATGAAAACTAATATTATAAATAACACTGCTTAGCTTGGAGACTAAACTAGATAATTAATGGGCTTGGCCCTTATACTAATTCTAACATCCCCGTCAAGCTGGAGCATACTATGCTCAGCTTGTTACAAAACATAAAACCCATAAATAATAAAGCTCCTCCTGAGCATTGTTGCGCCGCGGGTAATCCTTCTCTATACAAGTTCTTGGACGAGGTTTTTGAACAGAACAATCTTCCTCGTAGCAAAAATCCAACCTTGAACAACCACAAAGCTAAATGATCTCACTAGGGATCGAACTAAAATACGAAGCAACATGAAGAAAACATGTCTTAATATATCTTACTTGGATCTAATCAAAATACGAAGCAACCTGTCAAAACAGGTCTCAGCTAACCCAAGATTTCCAAAATATGAAGAAACCTGTTAAGGCAGGTCTCAACTAACCAAAAAATCCAAATGACGAAGCAACCTGTCGAAACAGGGCTTACTGACCAAAAAATCCCAAAAGCGAAGCAACCCAAACTGAGTTCTCAACTAACCGAAATACCGAAGCAACCGGAACATACATGTTCAGGTCTCAACTAACCACAATATCTAATAACGAAGCAACTGGTCTCGACTAACTAAAAGTTACAAAATTATGATTAACCAAAATATGAATCAGGACTTAAATTGATTATGAACTTCAATAACCAAAAATAGCAAATTGGTAACCAAGTCATAACCCAAAATCATCAAACTTCCTAGTTTCATAATCAATTCGGTCCTAAAACAAAACTTAATCACGAAGCTTTAAAAACAAAATATGATCATGAATAAATAACCAGTGGTCACCCACAAAACTCAAAACCGATAATTTATCCGAACTAGAAACTTAATCAGATACCCCACATTCAAAACCCAAAACCAAAATCATTTCCATCATCACCAATCATCAATAATTAAATCGGAACCCTCATAACTAATGACCAATAACCAGTCACCAAAAAAATTAAAGAACCCTAACATAATCGAAACACAAACCCTTAAAAATTGAACCATAACTCATGGGGATCTGGTCGGAATTACCAGACAAAAAATATGGAAAAGAAACCGCCGGTGAAAACGTTGGTAGGATCCCTTACGCGCCGGCGCGTGAAACTGAGCGGCGGAGGTCCGACAGCGTGTGGGTGGTTTTCCGGCGACGGGATTTGGGGGTTTTGCAATTCGGAACTAACAAAGGTTGATTATATGGGAGGAGGGATCTAAAATGCACTCTAACTAGGTGCTCTAGAAATGATTAGGTATCTTAAGGTACCTTCTTCAGAACTAAACCCAAAACCGTAATTGGAATTACAGCGGAAAATCTAAACCCTAACTGGAACTAAAGCTCGCTCTGATACCATGTAAACACAGTTAGGGGGAAGCGATAATGAACCAAAAGACTTCATATTATTAACTTAATTTTTTTTAATGAAAACTAATATTATAAGGAATATAAATAACACTGGTTAGCTTGGAGACTAAGTTAGGTTAACTAATGGGCTTGGCCCTTATTTACTAATTCTAACTGAAGGTTTTTTGGATGGGTTGTTTGTTGTTGTTTTTTTCTCTGTATGTTTTGTGCTCCCGTTTGTTTAGAACCATGTTGTATAAGTCTAATTTGGCTCCTCCTTATAGCTTGATGCTTGCTAATAATATTCAGCTTTTTTAAAAAAAGAAAAAAAAAATTGTTAAAAGGTAAAAATATATTTCAAATTGGACCCAATATGTTAAGAATCCATTTAACAAGTATTCAAGATTTCAAACTTGATTATATTGTTTTACACCAAAAACTACAAATGTTATCAGTAGTAAAATCAATCAAGAAGGAGGCGATCATGTTAAATTGGTTATGTTAAACTTTGAATAACTCATGAATGTCTTAGAAAATATAACCAGAAAATCGACAAAATACACTTAAGTGTTTTTCGCTTGCAAGTTTATTTCTATACACAAGTAGAACGAATTGATTTGAGTACATTTTTTCATTTTAGACCAACTAGGGGTGTCATTCGGGTCGACCCGACCCGATAAGCTCTATCGGGTCGGGTCTATCGGCTTTTCGAAAAATAAAAATTAACCCGCAACCCGACTCGATAAGGAATCGGGTTATCGGGTTTGGGTCTATCGGGTTACGGGTTACGCTTATCGGGTTATCGGGTTAGACAATTAATCAAGCTCAAAATGTTGGTATAAAAATGCTTACTGCTGTGGGACTTGCATGAGGCTAAAAACAGAAATTTTAAACTATGGAGCTGTTGGCATATATTAATCCTCAAAAATTCAAAGTTCGAACAACAAATTTAACTTATACAAATAAAATGACACTATCAACTGTTAAAGAACATAATAAGTTATCATATACTCATGCATAAAATATAGACCAATATGCTAGATAAAAAAGAACAAGTTGCTATAAACATAAAAGCAAGAACAAAAAGTTAGCAAGAGTTTTAGAAAACATACACTAACAAAATGTAACAGAACCTATGTATCCAAAATACTAGTAATTACAACACTAAAGTTCTTTAGTAGTATATGTAATGTAATATTGATAATACTAAATAATGCAACAATTGGTGGATTCCAAATTATATATAACATAACATAACGTCACTTAGATACCAGCTAAAAATGAAACAATTNTTTTTTTTAATGAAAACTAATATTATAAGGAATATAAATAACACTGGTTAGCTTGGAGACTAAGTTAGGTTAACTAATGGGCTTGGCCCTTATTTACTAATTCTAACTGAAGGTTTTTTGGATGGGTTGTTTGTTGTTGTTTTTTTCTCTGTATGTTTTGTGCTCCTGTTTGTTTAGAACCATGTTGTACAACTCTAATTTGGCTCCTCCTTATAGCTTGATGCTTGCTAATAATATTCAGCTTTTTAAAAAAAAGGAAAAAAAATTGTTAAAAGGTAAAAATATATTTCAAATTGGACCCAATAAGTTAAAAATCCATTTAACAAGTATTCAAGATTTCAAACTTGATTATATTGTTTTACACCAAAAACTACAAATGTTATCGGTAGTAAAATCAATCAAGAAGGAGGCGATCATGTTAAATTGGTTATGTTAAACTTTGAACAACTCATGAATGTCTTAGAAAATATAAACCAGAAAATCGACAAAATACACTTAAGTGTTTTTCGCTTGCAAGTTTATTTCTATACACGAGTAGAACGAATTGATTTGAGGAGGGTCGGGTCTATCGGCTTTTCGAAAAATAAAAATTAACCCGCAACCCGACTCGATAAAGAATCGGGTTATCGGGTTTGGGTCTATCGGGTTATCGGGTTGCGCTTATCGGGTTATCGGGTTAGACAATTAATCAAGCTCAAAATGTTGGTATAAAAATGCTTACTGCTGTGGGACTTGCATGAGGCTAAAAACAGAAATTTTAAACTATGGAGCTGTTGGCATATATTAATCCTCAAAAATTCAAAGTTCGAACAACAAATTTAACTTATACAAATAAAATGACACTATCAACTGTTAAAGAACATAATAAGTTATCATATACTCATGCATAAAATATAGACCAATATGCTAGATAAAAAAGAACAAGTTGCTATAAACATAAAAGCAAGAACAAAAAGTTAGCAAGAGTTTTAGAAAACATACACTAACAAAATGTAACAGAACCTATGTATCCAAAATACTAGTAATTACAACACTAAAGTTCTTTAGTAGTATATGTAATGTAATATTGATAATACTAAATAATGCAACAATTGGTGGATTCCAAATTATATATAACATAACATAACGTCACTTAGATACCAGCTAAAAATGAAACAATTACTTTTTCTTGTGACAATTTTGGCACTTTTGGAATAAGATTAAATATATTAATGGGTCTTATAAGGTTTATCTGGCTAACCCGATAATCCGATAACAAATTAGCTAAAACCCTAACCCGACCCTATAAGGTTATCGGGTTGACCCGATAAACCCGATAAGGCATATTGGACCCAAATCAACCCGACACTATAAGGCCTTATCGGATCGGGGTCGGGTCGGGTCGACCCATATGACACCTGTAAGACTAACTAATTGAAGTGTCCTAATAGATGATAGAAAACAAAACCACAAGCAATTTGATTTTCATACAAACACTCAATTTATGCAACATTTAATGAGTTTTTGCGTAACAATTACGTATCCTACGGTAGCCATTGGTTGCGAGTTTATGCATCATATTGGCTAATGGTTTATTGACTAGTAATGCAATACACGCATAAACGATGTCCCTTTGTGTAATATGACAATCGAAAGGTCGTTATTCACTAGTTTTCTTTTTTTTGTCATTTTTCTAAGTGTTATGAGGAAAAGAGTAAGTAAGAGGATATTGCAAAAATATTGATCAATGTGTAGTGAGCACCCTCACCTCCTCATTTAGGGCCCATGGAGTGCCACACCACTTTAAGAAACCTCCGCAACTAACCCCTCACTAATAACTAACCTCAATTTACTTATTTTGGCGCGCACCACTTACAGCTTTATTTTTTTATTCAAATTTTCAAATAAAGTAAATTCATTTCATTAAAAATAAAAATACATTACATTCAAATAATACAAATAATATTTTATATATAAAAAAAAAAGTTAAAAAAAATGAAACAATAAAAAAAACTAAACCGAATATCTAAGTGGGCTAACTAAACCCACAATGTTATGACCATATCCCACATTTCACTATATCAAATAAAAAAAAAAACAAATCTTCTTCTTCTTTATACCCACTATACACACACCACACACACACTCTTAAGCCCAAAAACATAAATTGATTATAGATCCCAAAAAATAGAAAAAAAAAAAGAAAAGAAAAGAAATTACCCCCCGCAAAATTCTGACATTCGTACATTTCTCACCCTCGCCGTGGCGAGGGGTGGCGAGGCAGCCACGTAGGAACGGCGAAGCTGCACCCAGTGCTCTAACAATGAAAATTCAACATAAGTTGTCTTTGTTAAGAAACATGAAAACTAAGTTTTGTAGACAATACTTTCATGTCCAAACATAATTGATTATGGGTCAGATCTCTTCTTTGTCGACCATATATTGATATGCATTTCCTTTATGAAAGAATATTTACATTTATGTTTCCATTGGGTCTTACCGATTGATACGGGAAACCGAACAACAAAACCATCTCAATTCATTCTTTATCAGGTTTTACATACCATACTTAAACAACCACAGTATCGGAAAACAAATTGCATGTGCAAAAAAAGCAACCTTTTACGTTGTATAACATAATAAACTCGATTAATTAGTAAACTCTTTAAAATAATACGAGTACTATTTGTTGGACTCAATTTATTACAGTAATTTATAAATAGATTAATGTATATTAAATAATAAGTTTTTTAATTAATAAATTTAGGTGGTTATTAACTGAAGTTTCTGCTGTAGATTGTAGTGGACAAAAGTTATTTCCATTATTTTGTACGATCTTGGCTAGGTGTCAATATGAGGAAAAAAGAGAAACCTTCTTTTACATGGAGTAATTTGATTTGATACACATGTTGCCTTTTACCAACATTTTAAGTGCAAAATTATTCACTCGCATACCTAAACATTGGATTTCAATTCAACAGAATTGATTCACAAATTCCATATGCAAGGGAAAATATACTTTTAAGACGTGTTCGGTTATAGGAATGAAAATAAAAGAATGGATGCTATTTTAAATAAATTGTTTGATTGGTAAATTTTATTTTGAGATATGTGTATGCAACTTATACAAATAGGCAAATTTCATACCCACCTAGTATGGTAAGTTTGCAAACTCATAGTGATTCCCGTTAACAAGCTAAACGACCTCTTAGTATTCGATTATCATCAATTCATTATTATGCAGCTACAAATATAATTTTTGTATTCTTTTTATTTTATTAATTTTTTATTATGTATATATGAGTGTGAAATATGCGAGAGTGAATAAAATTAGTGTTTAAATGAAATTAATTATTTAAGTATTTACAGATTGCATTCTTGTTTATAAGTAAAGGTATTTTAGTTATAGCATTACTTATTTTTTAAGTTCTAAACAAATATGTTTTATATTTTTGTTATTATTATTATTCTTATTATTATTTTATATGTAGCTTAGATATGACCAAAGTAATGAGTTTTCATGGATTGGTGACTTTTTATAGAAGATTTGTGAGAAATTTTAGTAGTATTGTAATGCCAATTACTAATTGCGAAGAAAGGTCCGTTCAAGTGGACTAAAGAGGCTGTAACTATGTTTGAGAGGAATCCTTTTATATAATCACATGAATAATTGTCGACATATTCAAGTATCCAACTCAACACTTAACAATATAAAAACAACAGAAATGGCATCTAATGATTGAATGGAAAAATATTAAGGAATATCAAGTACTCACCTCTCATTTTACTTAATGCAATATTGCATAATGATGGTCGATGCGATAAACTTTTTGTTATTAAATTGAATAATTAAAACACCTGGCCAAACAAAGGATTTTTTACTTTATTTTATTTTTTATGGGCTTTTCTAACTTGTATCATGGTAATACAAGTTTAAAGCATTAAATGAACACATTTGCTTTTTAAAATAATTTTATTTATATATAAAATAATGATAAGTTTGATAACATCACAAATTTAGAAAACCATTAATATCAATTAACATGTAAATATAATAATTTTGATTCGTTGAATGATTAAAAGCTTGTGCCATCATGCCATTAGTTAAAAATTATTTTTTTATTATGATTTGTCAAAAAAGGTATTAATACTTTAAGGAAATGCTTAAGTTTTAAAATGATATATATTTTGCCTATAAGCAAGTTATNCATACTTAAACAACCACAGTATCGGAAAACAAATTGCATGTGCAAAAAAAGTAATCTTTTACGTCGTATAACATAATAAACTCGATTAATTAGTAAACTCTTTAAAATAATACGAGTACTATTTGTTGGTCTCAATTTATTACAGTAATTTATAAATAGATTAATGTATATTAAATAATAAGTTTTTTAATTAATAAATTTAGGTGGTTATTAACTGAAGTTTCTGCTGTAGATTGTGGTGGACAAAAGTTATTTCCATTATTTTGTACGATCTTGGCTAGGTGTCAATATGAGGAAAAAAGAGAAACCTTCTTTTACATGGAGTAATTTGATTTGATACACATGTTGCCTTTTACCAACATTTTAAGTGCAAAATTATTCACTCGCATACCTAAACATTGGATTTCAATTCAACAGAATTGATTCACAAATTCCATATGCAAGGGAAAATATACTTTTAAGACGTGTGAAAATAAAAGAATGGATGCGATTTTAAATAAATTGTTTGATTGGTAAATTTTATTTTGAGATACTTTAAATAAATTGTTTGATTGGTAAATTTTATTTTGAGATATGTGTATGCAACTTATACAAATAGGCAAATTTCATACCCACCAAGTATGGTAAGTTTGCAAACTCATAGTGATTCCCGTTAACAAACTAAACGCCCTCTTAGTATTCGATTATCATCAATTCATTATTATGCAGCTACAAATATAATTTTTGTATTCATTTTATTTTATTAATTTTTTATTATGTATATATGAGTGTGAAATATGCGAGAGTGAATAAAATTAGTGTTTAAATGAAATTAATTATTTAAGTATTTACAGATTGCATTCTTGTTTATAAGTAAAGGTATTTTAGTTATAGCATTACTTATTTTTTAAGTTCTAAACAAATATGTTTTATATTTTTGTTATTATTATTATTCTTATTATTATTTTATATGTAGCTTAGATATGACCAAAGTAATGAGTTTTCATGGATTGGTGACTTTTTATAGAAGATTTGTGAGAAATTTTAGTAGTATTGTAACGCCAATTACTAATTGCGAAGAAAGGTCCGTTCAAGTGGACTAAAGAGGCTGTAACTATGTTTGAGAGGAATCCTTTTATATAATCACATGAATAATTGTCGACATATTCAAGTATCCAACTCAACACTTAACAATATAAAAACAACAGAAATGGCATCTAATGATTGAATGGAAAAACATTAAGGAATATCAAGTACTCACCTCTCATTTTACTTAATGCAATATTGCATAACGATGGTTGATGCGATAAACTTTTTGTTATTAAATTGAATAATTAAAACACCTGGCCAAACAAAGGATTTTTTTACTTTATTTTATTTTTTATGTGCTTTTTTAACTTGTATTATGGTAATACAAGTTTAAAGCATTAAATGAACACATTTGCTTTTTAAAATAATTTTATTTATATATAAAATAATGATAAGTTTGATAACATCACAAATTTAGAAAACCATTAATATCAATTAACATGTAAATATAATAATTTTGATTCGTTGAATGATTAAAAGCTTGTGCCATCATGCCATTAGTTAAAAATTATTTTTTTATTATGATTTGTCAAAAAAGGTATTAATACTTTAAGGAAATGCTTAAGTTTTAAAATGATATATATTTTGCCTATAAGCAAGTTATTGCAATATTTTCTTGTTTGCATAGTGACTTTATAACTAGAAGTATGGTAAGCGCACTTATTACCTGTAACTTAGCGCCCGTATGAGCTTTTGCTCTACCATCAAATAGTTGTAACAAGACAATTAGCTTCATCACTCAAACATAACCCACTTTAATACAAATACACATCATAATTTACTATCGCTCTCACACACATGCAATTAATTTTCTCACTTCACACAACCCTAGTTTTCACTCTAACGCAGTGGGTGAGATGTACAAGGACGGACTTTACTAGAGACCAGGGAACATTTGTAGAAATAAATAAATTATAATATTCGATACATTTTATAAGAATATACAAGTTTGACATGCATACAATTCAACCCTCCTATTAGTAATAGAGATTGTCCGGCGATGGAGAGGGATAACACGTCTTTGGGTCTACAATTGCACTAGGTGTAGTGGTGATCAAAATCATTACCGTCAACTTATCGTTAAGTTACCATTTCGCTCCATCACTAACAAGTTGCAATAAGACAACCAAAATCACCACACAAACATACCACAAATATACACAAATATACAGCGCAAAAACCAACATGAAACACACAACCATATCACAAGTCGGTCACTCGAACGACCAACTTCTCTTTTTTCTCATAAAACACGCATGTGAATGGGTGATTTTTTAACGACGACACATGGGTGGGAACACGTCGTTCGTATCCTTATTACACATCGTCTTACACTTAGGGGGTGTTTGGCAAAGCTTTCAAAACATGATTATTTGATTATCACGTTTTTAAAAAGTGAATAATCACTTTTTGGTGTTTGGTTCAAAACGTGATTATCATATTTTTTTGGGGCACAAAATGTGGTTTTATAAATGGAGGTGGGAGATTACTTTTGCAAAACGTGGTTTTGTAACCCACGTTTCTAAAGGTGAGAATCAAACACAAACACCCCCTTAGTCTAAAACAATTAAAACTAGAAGGGTCTTAGAAAGAGAGAGAGAGAGAGGGAAAAAAAAAGTCCATAATAATTATTCTTGTAAAATAAAATGATAAAGGATTTTTCTAACATACAATATTTAGAAAGATACTTTATTATTTAACTTTAATTCGTGATTTTATACTTTTATTTTTCTCAATATCATTATTATCATCAAACATAATTTGTCATCATGGGGCTTGTGGTCTAGTGGTAAAGGCTTAAGTAGTTAAGCGAGCCCAAGTGAGAGTAGTACCGGTTTGGATGACCGACTGGGAAGTCCTCACTTGGGAACCACAAGCTCTAATGATATCAGGCGAATCGGGAATAGGAGTGGGGTTATCCCCTAAGTAGAGGCTCGCGGTTGGTATCTCTGCCCGAGGATGCGACACTAACTCGAGCCAACAACTAACAACTAACATCTAACAACTAACCNAAAAAAATCAAACATAATTTGTCAGTTCACGTAAAATACAAGTTTTTAGTCATGTTACACATACCTTTTTGTATTTGATTGATGTGAGATATGAAAATTTCCTCTAATGATGGAGCTTTTTATTCACAAAAGCTAAAAATAAAGGAGAGAGACACTAGAACATGTGAATAACGAAGAGGTAGGTGTCTTTTTTTTATTAAGCCAGAGGCGGCTAGTAAAAGGTTACGGTAACTTTTCACCGCGAATCCTTGGGTGGGCCCGTCATGGGCGGTTGTTTAATTCCACATTGGCCAGCGTGGCACCAGAAAATAAATTTACATATGAGGCCCCTATATTTATCAAAGTAATTTACATGAAATGTTTTGAAGTAACATGTTTGTAAACATAGAATTTGAACCCAGTTACATAAGTAGTCAAATACCCAACCACATTACCAAATTCTATGTTTGTAAACATAGAATTTGATTACCAAACATGACACCGTGTGCACCATACTCACGTGGACCAATGAGTGAATGATACGTGTATAGTTTTGGCAGTTAGCATCAAACGTGTGCATGTGGGGATTCGAGCCTTTGCGCGCGCATAATCAGCGACCATCGGTAGCCAAGTTCCTTCTTCATTTTGGTTATCTTGGTTGTGTTTCATCTTCAATCTCCCTTACTCCATTGAACACACACAAAACACATAACACACTAAAACTCCTCATTTAAAGCTTTCCAATTCACTTGTCCAAAAAATACATATTCGTGATTATATCTCATTTTTAGCAGTGTTTTCAAAAGCTTCGACCGCTAGCATAGCGAATTTTAAGAGCTTCGACCCATGACGAAGGTGGGTGCGCGCAGTGGTAGCCCGCAAGTGGCATATGCGCGCTCTTTTTTTTCCGGTTACTTTTGGCTTGCGTGCTTGGTCGATTTTCGTAATATACTCCAAAAAGTGTCTTTTCGTAGCACATGTTTCAATGTGCCGAGATCTAAAGTTTTCTCTAGAATTTGCATGTCCGTTGCAAAGTATATTAGAGTATTTAGATTAGGTTAGCGTTTTCATTAAAAGTTTGTTTAGCAACAAGTGGTTAAAACAAACATTAAAATTCTAATGTTACTATTTCTAACGCTAATGTATTTTATTTTAATTTATTTTATTTTTTAATTTTAACGCTACTTTTTATGCGTCTTAAATAATAAAATTTAATAACAACTACCTTACTGGACACTTTTATGAAACAAAATTGCTATCGCCTACTTGGTACTCATTACTCTTAATACTATTTTCGCAAAATATACCGTAATTAAAGTTTTTGGAAGTTCATAATAGTTGTTGTTAATAAATATAGGAAAAAGATCATTAATATACAATTTTTTTTAAATAATAAAGGACAAATCTTATTCGCTTATTTTTCCGTTGAGATAAAAGGAAGGAGATCAATTAATATTTGAATTAAAATTCAATAACACCAATTTTTTTATAATTTAAATATCTTATGAACCGTTAATTGTTAGACAAAATAATTATACCTTCACGACGAACATTTAACTATCTTCTATAAACGGGCATTTTGATATACCTTCGTCAAACGTTTTTTTGTTGTTTTTTCATGTTTTCTTTTTAATATTTAAATTTGCATGATACATTGATTGAACACTAATATCGAATTTCGAACACTAAACATCTGCACTAAAACTGACATAAGTATTTGTCTATAAATCAAAGACTTCCCAATTTTTTTGGAATTGAAAACACACATTATGGCTTTTCAACCACATATCTCGCATTGTGTTCGAATTATAGATTATAGCATTTCATTCCATAATAGCATATGAAAAAATCACACGTGGTAAAAATAACGTGTGATTGAGATCACGTGTGGTAAAAATCACATGTAATTTTATATGTTTTTTCCAATTTTGACGAATTAACTGTACTAATTTACAATTCAAAATATAATGTGTTATACATAGTTCGAAAGCTATGAATGTCTCATTTTCAAGAAAAAAAAAAGTGAAACATTTAAAATATGTAGAAAAAGTTATGTTTATTTTATTACGTGATTAGATATTCGAATATTTAAGTTAGTGTTTAATCACATGTGATTTCTCATGCAAGTTTCAACAACAAAAAAAAAAGAAGAAAAATTGACGAAAAGGGCGAAGAAAAGGGGAAAAAAAGTTTGTTAAAAAATAAAAATATATCAAAGTGTTTGTCTATAGAAAAATACTTAAATGCTCGTTGTGATAGTATATTTTTGGGAAAATTACACAGATGGGTAACGAACTTTCATAAATTTCCAATGTTAGGTAACGAACTCTTACAAATACTAATATAACCAACGAAACTTGTTGAAACCTTTAATGTTATACTATATGGGATATTTTGCAACTTGTAACCGGTGCAACCGGTTACCATTGTACCATGCCATTTTTTATTATATTTTTTAGAGTAAAATTACTAAAATACCCTCATCTTCAACCTCCCTTTGCCTAAAGTCAAAAACACACAACACAAATTATCTAACAATGGAGAATGTCTGGATTTACAGATCAGCTTATTGTTTTCGCATGTTCAAAACTACATATAAAGTAGATATCAACATCTCAGCCGTCAGAAATGCTCATAACTTGTTGAGTTGTATCAAAAACTTGCATGGGTTTGGTACATGATGTGTCCCAATTAGCAAAACCATAAAAAGCGAGTAGAACCAGTCAAAAGTCTGAGAATACAAACCGGTCCAATTCACGTTTTAGCTTAAATGATTACAATAAGAGCTTAAATGATTGGATAACCAATATAAGAGGTTGTATGCATTAGAAATAGACTTGGAGCAATGTCCATCCCGTTCACGTTTTAGCTAAGTTTTATCAGATCCCATTTGACCCTTATGAATAAAAAAACTCAGTAACTACATATTCGACATTATAGGATCAAAGGAAACAAAGCTGCTTACTTCTTGTTCAACATTCTCACCAATAAAATCAGCAGCCTTTCATCCAAGGTCATTAAGTAAAGGGGTGAGCGCACAATGACAAGAGAGTAACACTTCTTTAACACGGGGACCGATTGCTGTTATAATCAGTGTCTTTATATCTATTAAACCTGCTAATAGTGACAACACATTCGGCCACTCCCAACAAAAACCCAACCATGCTCCTCAGACACAACCACATGAACTCGATCTTCACCTGCTTTTCCGTGAGCCCGTTCGACACTCTTCCCTTGATCCACACNTCCTTGTAGCCGAACCACGATAAACTATCGTGTTGTGGTTTGATTGTTCCTTCCTTTATCTTTTGCATACTTACATTCATATTGTCTTGATATAACGTCAAATCTAAATCTTGTTTACACGAAAGTTTCAATAAGATTTTAATAAGATAATTAACGATAAAAAGAGGTAAACTATTCAACCCCCCTTCTAGTTTTCCACAAATATGATTACAATAAGAGCTTAAATGATTGGATAACCAATATAAGAGGTTGTATGCATTAGAAATAGACTTGGAGCAATGTCCATCCCGTTCACGTTTTAGCTACATTTTATCAGATCCCATTTAACCCTTATGAATAAAAAAACTCAGTAACTACATATTCGACATTATAGGATCAAAGGAAACAAAGCTGCTTACTTCTTGTTCAACATTCTCACCAATAAAATCAGCAGCCTTTCATCCAAGGTCATTAAGTAAAGGGGTGAGCGCACAATGACAAGAGAGTAACACTTCTTTAACACGAGGACCGATTGCTGTTATAATCAGTGTCTTTATATCTATTAAACCTGCTAATAGTGACAACACATTCGGCCACTCCCAACAAAAACCCAACCATGCTCCTCATACACAACCAAATGAACTCGATCTTCACCTGCTTTTCCGTGAGCCCATTCGACACTCTTCCCTTGATCCACACTCATTATCATTAATATTCTCATCACCACAAATCCGATTCAAACCCATAACCATTAGTGACGAATGTTTTTTTGATCAGTGATGAATGTGTTTTTGATCAAAGTTTCTGTGATGAATCTTGATTAGTGATGAATGTTTTTTTTGATGTTTATGATTGTGTGGAAGTTTTTTTTTTTTTTTTTTTTTTTTTAGATGAAGGTTTGTTGAATCTGGGTTTTGATATAAAGATGATGGGATGTGGTTTTTGACACTCGTTATTTTGTGTGTACAAGTGGGCCAATAATCTGACATGGCATAAAAAACGGTCATATAGTATAACATTAAATGTTTCAACAAGTTTCGTTAGTTATATTAGTATTTTTGAGAGTTCGTTACCTAACATTAGAAATTTATGAAAGTTCGTTACCTATCTATGTAATTTTCCCTATATTTTTTTCGCTTAACTATTAACGGTTTAAGAATTATTATTTTTTATTTTTAAAAAGGGATGAAAGGGTGTTTGTTATTTAATATAAATCGAGTTACTAAGATTGATCTCTTGATATGTAAGAAATGTCTTGGTATATAAGTGTTCTTAATTCTCTAAAATATTTAGGATTATTTGAACACTATAAATGTGAGCTTTTTCTAATAAAAACTTTAACAGTTTGAGATTATAAAATAAGGTATCGTTAACTCTACATCCGACAAAAAATTATAATTCGCAAGAGTTTATTTATAGGCTCACGCGCATATAAGCTTTGACATAATTTCTATAATCACATAACATCTTTTTATTCACTGTTATTATTGATGGTAAAATACCAATTTAGTTTTTCTTGTAAAAGAATATTCATAATGTTCTAATATCTTTTACTTCTGGTTCTATTTAAAATATATTTAGAATTCAAAGCTAATTATTAAATTAAGTTATTACCAAAATAAACTATGCACTAAACATATTTTTTTTAAAATTAAAGTAGTAGATTTTTCAGTTCTATACCATCACATAGATGGCACATTACCTAAGTATGTGTCTAACGAGTCTTGAGCCAACAATCTTTTGGTTGATAAGTTACTATCATATACTGTAGTTCTGTTGAAAACTCTATCGCAAGCAAATCTAACATTCAACATTTATAGTATCATAAAGTATAAACTTGTTGCACGGCGAAATGCTTATACAATTGATTAATACTCAAGTAAAAAGGTCGCTTAAAAAATAGTCTTATACAAGTGTAATTGTCGTCGTTACAAAATCTTCAATTATTTGTAAAAAGGAGATAAGCAGCCAATGTTTATTGTTATTGTATCTCATTTTAAATGATCGCAAACCAAAATTTTCATGTTATGGTATGTGTAATAAATATAGATTCAAGGTATCAAAACATCATTTTTACCCATATTAATACAACAATTAAATGCGAGTTTTATTAATATGAAAAATATTTAAAAGTAAAATAGGTAAAATGATAAATTATAGCAAATTAAACAATATTTTTTGAACAAATAAAGTATTAATTTTGAAACCTAAAATGAAATGAATGGAGTTTGTATTTTTTTTTCTTAAAAGTTATATCATTCATGTTCCTATTTAATGTAATTTCCAAACTTATCATATCATAAAAATATTTATCATATCAAACATATTAAGTAATTTAATTACTACTTATAGTTAATACAAACTACTAATTGTATTCCATACACAATTAAACTCACATCTTATCCATTCACTCCTACATAAATGTATAGATAACCACAAACTTAATATTTTTCGGATAGACTCCAACTCAATTAAAACACCCTTAACACAAACGAGTCTAAACATTTTTTATCCAAATTTTATAAAAGGAAAAAACAAATAATGTATTTACTAGATAATAAAAGCCACTTAATTTCAGGAAGTGTATAAAAAAACTTTACCCCAAAAATGGTATAGAGAGTGTGGGACCCACACGACCCAACAATAACCTTGTTTGTGTTGCTAGACTCCTAGATAGATGTACATGAGCTGTGTTTCATCTCTCTATAAAAACACCCCTTCACTCACCTCGTCATAGACGAGAAAACAAAACACAACAAACACTTCTCTCTCTCTTTTTCTTTCCTTCCTTCTCTCTCTCACACACTAACTCTGTGTTTGTGTGTTTTCTGTCTTTCAGTTTTTTTAGTTTTATTCGTTTTATATATTTTATAAAAAATACCCAACAACCCACAACAACAAAAACCAGATCTGATAATAACTAACAACACCACAAAAACAAAACCTGTTTTGTTCTTAAGGATCTAATAATGTCAGTGGCTTTGAACCATGTTGGGTGTGTTCGACCCGACCCGGGTTTGGGTTCGAAGGCTGGTTTGAACCGACCCGGGGTGGTGACGACACGGGTTGGGTTTGGTCAGACGGCGGGTGTGCTGAAGCAGAGTAGTTTGTTGGGGAAGAAACTATGTGGGGCTCGGGTTGTGGTGCGTGGGTCGGGTTTGAATGGGTCGGGTCGGGACCCGAGTGGAAGGAAGATGGTGCTTAGGTCTATGTTGTCTTTAGTACCTGAAAAACCCTTGGGGTTGTATGATCCTAAGTTTGATAAAGATGCATGCGGTGTTGGCTTTGTTGCTGAATTGTCTGGTAATGGTAACAGAAAAACGGTATGACTCTTTNTTGGTTAAGGTTTTTGTGTTTTTTGTTTTGGTTTAAGGTTGTTGAGATGTTGTGTTTTGGATTAAGGTTTGTTGAGGTGTTGAGTTATCTTTATTATTATTTTTTTTTGGGTTTAAGGTTGTTTGTTGGATTTGGTGTATGTGATATAGGTGAGTCAAATAAGATCATAAGTCAAAAAATAAGCCGGAAAAATGAATTTATAAAATATAAGCAGAGTCAAATAAGCTATTCAGATAGTAGGGGTTTTTTTTTTTTTTTTTTGTTTTGTTTTGTTTTGTTTTTTTTTTTTTTTTTTTTTTTTTTTTTTTTTTTTTTTTTTTTTTTTTTTTTTTTTTTTTTTTTTTGTTTTTTTTTTTAAATGTTGGATTTGGTTTATATGAAATAGGTGACTGATGCAATAGAGATGTTGGTGAGGATGTCACATAGAGGTGCTTGTGGATGCGAGACAAATACCGGTGACGGTGCCGGTATACTTGTTGGTATTCCACATGATTTCTACAAAGAGGTATATACAATTAAATTAGTTTATAGCTATATTTTGGTATGATAAGTAATTAAGTCTGTATATCTTATGGTGTGTTTGTGTTTTTGCTTATAAAGCTTATTTGGCAATATATGTAATATAGACAGTTTTGATGGTGTTTTTATTGTTTTTATCTGAATTATTTCAAAAAACATATCCAATCTTAATAAAAGGACTTGTGCACATCAAACTATTGTGTTTTTGACAGTTTAACCCTAAAACATGAACACCTTTTGTTTTTTCTTTCACTAA
The DNA here is from genome assembly GCA_014162995.1 of Artemisia annua. Classification (NCBI taxonomy): domain Eukaryota; kingdom Viridiplantae; phylum Streptophyta; class Magnoliopsida; order Asterales; family Asteraceae; genus Artemisia; species Artemisia annua. The sequence goes on from LBNU01023628.1 coordinate 179,248, forward strand.
GATATTTTTTGTTTTTGTGTATAAATCACCTTCCCTTAATTCCAAATGCCCTTCTAGAAATTGGAAATTTAGCAAAACTTTATGCATGATTTGGATTGAGCTTTTTTAATGTGATTATTTGGAAATCTAATATATTACAAACGTATAATCAATTTTTTGGGGCAATATATACCTTATTTTGATCTTAAGGAAAAAAAAAAAAAAAAACAGTTACAGGTTTCGTCAAACACCCTCAATTGGTGAGAAATAGATTACATATTTAAGTTGGCTTAATGTAGATACGGTTTTGATAGATTAATTGAAACAATGTTAATGGTTCATTTTCACTGATATATCATGGTTACTTTGAAAAACCAGGTGGCAAAGGATGAGGGGTTTGAGCTACCACCACCCGGGAAATACGCTGTTGGCATGTTCTTTTTGCCTACTTCTGATACCAGGAGGGAGCAAAGCAAGATCGTATTCACCAAGGTACAAAATCATGAAATATTATTAATTTGTAGATTCACCCTAAATCTTATAAAGCTTAACAATTTTATTTGCAGGTTGCTGAGTCACTTGGACACACGGTTCTTGGCTGGAGAACTATTCCGACAGATAATTCTGGTTTGGGTAAATCTGCTCTACAAACAGAACCAGTTATCGAGCAAGTGTTTCTCACAGCCACTGCAAGGTCAAAAGCCGATTTTGAGCAGCAGGTATACGTTGTTTATCTCATAACTGCTAATTGTTTGATAATTGTTTGATGCTTATATTGTTTATTAATTGCTAATTGCAGATGTACATATTAAGAAGGGTTTCAATGGTAGCTATCCGGGCTGCGTTAAACCTTCAACATGGTAGTGTCAGGGACTTTTACATATGTTCCTTATCATCAAGGTTTGTTTCTAATTGATTAGAATATTTTGTTTGCATATTTTACATAAAACGGATTGTTAACCTTCCATTTTTTTTTCTGCAGAACGGTTGTGTATAAAGGTCAGTTAAAACCGAACCAGTTGAAGGAGTACTACTATGCAGATCTGGGGAATGAAAGGTTTACGAGCTACATGGCACTGGTAAATATTTATACTATAAACTTGTTTCTTTGTCTGCTGACATCATACTTAACAACAGCATTGGATCAACCGGTTAACGGGAGAGAGATATGCGATGTTGAGGAATGACTGCCAAGGCATTCTTTGATTAAAATTTCTGAAATTTGGATTCGATTGGATGCTCACTTCTTGAAGACGAAACTCTTGTTCAACAGTTGTATCGGGTTCATTGATCCAATTGCACTTTGATGCAAACTTTAACTACAGTACTATTTTTACTCATATTGTGTACTAATAACATTGAGCTTATTTTTTGCAGATTCATTCTCGGTTTTCAACGAACACTTTTCCTAGCTGGGATCGTGCTCAGCCTATGCGGGTTCTTGGCCATAATGGTGAAATTAACACACTTAGAGGAAATGTTAATTGGTAGGTACACCACTCTTTAGCTTATAAATTTCTATTTAATAAATACGGAATAGTTGATTTAGTACTTGTTTTCGTAAATTTAGGATGAAGGCACGTGAAGGTCTCTTAAAATGCAAGGAGCTGGGGCTCTCAAAGAATGAGATGAAGAAGCTTCTTCCCATCGTCGATGCCAGCTCTTCAGATTCAGGTGCTTTTGATGGTGTTCTCGAGCTTTTAGTACGAGCTGGTAGAAGTCTTCCTGAGGCTGTTATGATGATGATCCCTGAAGCTTGGCAAAACGACAAGAATATGGATCCTAAAAGGAAGGCCTTATATGAATATAACTCGTCTTTAATGGAGCCATGGGATGGGCCTGCTCTAGTTTCATGTATGTGTTTCTTTTCACTCTCAGCTGTTACTTTAGACTATATGTGGCAAAATAAGTGTAGGGCTGCTTGGGTAGGGGGTCAAGCAGTCTGTGGCTGGGTTGACCCGAAACAGTTCTTGCCCATTTTGAAAAATATAAACAGTTTTTTGTGTTAAATTGTGTAAACATTATAGTAGACCAATTGATAATTGAAAACATAACCCAGATAGTCCCGTTGATACTTGAGACATGAAAATTAAATGACTCTTGAAAAATTGTGTAAACACTAGCTAAATAGACTCATTCATAACTGAACCAGTTGACATTATTATTTAAGTTATGCTTACCTGAAATTTAAACGCAGTTACTGATGGTCGATACCTTGGAGCTACACTGGACAGAAACGGACTTCGTCCTGGTCGTTTCTATGTTACTCACAGTGGGCGAGTTATAATGGCAAGTGAAGTTGGAGTCGTTGATATTCCACCAGAAGATGTTTCCAGGAAAGGTAGACTTAACCCTGGAATGATGCTACTTGTCGACTTTGAGAAACATACCGTTGTAGATGATGAAGCCTTGAAACAACAGTATTCACGCGCTAAACCTTATGGCACATGGTTAGAAAAGCAAAAGATTGAACTCAAGAACATCGTTGAATCTGTTACCAAGTCTTCCCGGGCCTGCCCTCCTGTCTCTGGAGAGCGAAAGGTAAACCCTTTAGCAATGTTCGGATGTCAGTTTGAGCATAAAAATGGACAGTGGAAAATAGTGTTTGCATGTGCTTCTGCGCGAGTTGTAATAAGTAGATGTGATGTATGAATGCTTGTTAGATTTCCGTTAGCTAAAAAATTAATTCATAACATGATAAAAATGACCTTTTTCTGAAATAATATTTTCTTTTTTGTAAAAGGTTTTACATACAAGTTTCCAAATAAGTTAAAAGGTGTTAGATAAGTGTTTTAGTTTTGCCCTTAAACTGAAAATTACTACTTCAAGTGTTTAATCAGATATTCTGTTCGAAAACTCAAACCCAAACACTCTCATCTTTCGAGTCTTTCTTCTTGTACAATTATATTAACTTGCAAAAAATTTAAATTTTAGGCATCTATTGAGGATGAAAACATGGACCACATGGGAATTCGGGGACTCTTGGCTCCACTAAAGGCTTTCGGGTACACCGTTGAATCTTTAGAGATGCTTTTACTACCAATGGCAAAAGATGGTGTTGAGGCCCTTGGTTCAATGGGAAACGATGCTCCATTAGCTGTGATGTCCAACAGAGAAAAGCTTACATTCGAGTACTTTAAACAAATGTTTGCACAAGTAACAAACCCACCTATTGACCCTATTCGGGAAAAGATTGTAACATCCATGGAATGCATGGTGGGACCAGAAGGTGATCTTACAGAAACAACAGAAGAACAATGCCATCGGCTGTCGTTAAAGGGCCCACTCTTGTCTATCGAAGAGATGGAGTCGATTAAGAATATGAACTTTAGAGGCTGGAGAAGCAAGGTTCTTGATATTACCTACCCTAAAGAACTTGGCCGAAAAGGTTTGGAGCAAACCCTAGACCGGATTTGTTCTGAGGCTCGTGCCGCCATCAAGGAGGGTTATACAACCTTGGTCCTTTCTGACAGAGGTACACCATTTAAAACTATATATTTCAGATTTTCAGCTCTGTATGCACGCTAGATGTGGCAAGATGGGTGGGTGGGTTGGCTGGGTTGGGTCACGGGTGTAAAATGGTTTGGGTGAAAATGAGTAATTTTTTGTGCAGGTTGAAATGGGTCCAGCCTGGTTGACCTAAAACCCTGTTTAGGCAATTTTAAGACTTTTATGAAGTAATGCCTTTGAGTATGATTACATAAGAATATGTAATTTAAGTGATTTTGGAGGTTGTGTGCTAATAGTGCCTATGAGTGACTTTTTATCTGTTTAATGTATACCATTTTAAGTATTTCTTTCGGATTGATCCAGTGAAATAAATAGGACCCAGATTGACCCATTCATACGCAAATGGGTCTAACTTGCCACCTCTAAGTTTGACACACTTGGTTTGAACTACGTAGTAGGAAATCTAACTTTTTATGATCGTTGTAATGCAGCCTTCTCATCCAAGCGAGTGGCAGTAAGTTCTCTATTGGCGGTTGGTGCGGTCCACCACCATTTGGTTAAAAAGCTTGAACGAACGCGGGTTGCGTTGATGGTAGAGTCTGCCGAGCCACGTGAAGTGCATCATTTCTGTACACTGGTCGGGTTCGGTGTCGACGCTATCTGCCCATACTTGGCAGTTGAAGCCATTTGGAGGTTGCAAGCAGACGGTAAAATCCCACCAAAATCAAACGGCGACTTCCACACCAAAGAAGAATTAGTCAAAAAGTACTACAAAGCCAGTCACTACGGAATGCAAAAAGTACTTGCCAAAATGGGTATTTCAACTCTGGCTTCATATAAAGGTGCTCAAATCTTTGAAGCTGTCGGTTTGTCAACCGAAGTAATGGAACGGTGCTTTGCCGGTACACCGAGTCGAGTTGAAGGAGCAACATTCGAAGCACTTGCTGGTGACGCTCTTCAGTTGCATAGTTTAGGGTTTCCTACACGTGAGTATCCACCCAACAGTGCTGAAGCAGTTGCGTTACCGAACCCAGGTGATTATCATTGGAGGAAAGGTGGTGAGGTTCATTTGAATGACCCACTTGCTATTGCAAAGTTGCAAGAGGCTGCTAGGGGTAACAGTGTTGCGGCATACAAAGAGTATTCAAAGCGTATTCATGAATTAAATAAAGAATGTAATCTTCGTGGGTTGTTGAAGTTCAAGGAGGGAAGTGTTAAGGTTCTGTTGGAAGAGGTTGAGCCTGCTAGTGAAATTGTGAAACGTTTTTGTACTGGTGCCATGAGTTATGGGTCTATTTCGCTGGAGGCTCATACTACACTTGCTATGGCTATGAACAAAATCGGAGGCAAATCTAACACAGGTATGTACCTCAAAAGTCTATCCAGAGGGAGGGTTGGGTAATCAGCCAAAATTTGGTTCAGGTCGAATTGTCAGATTCTATGTACGGGTTAGGCCTGGCTTGCCCCTGCAACAGTTTTGCTATGTTATTTAAAGCTTAATAATTTATGAATTATTATACTATTTGTAGGTGAGGGAGGTGAAAACCCGTCTCGTTTGGTACCGCTTCCTGATGGTTCGATGAATCCTAAAAGAAGTGCTATCAAGCAAGTTGCTAGTGGACGATTTGGAGTTTCAAGTTACTACCTTACAAACGCCGATGAACTGCAAATCAAGATGGCTCAGGTAGACCTTTTTTTCCCGTATATTTTTTGTAAAACGAGTCTTTCCTTTAGTTAATGGATTGTCGTTAGCCACTATGGAACAGCAGACGTTCCTCTTGTTTATGATTTATGTTAATGGACAGATGATGGTGACTTTGCATCATTAAGTGATTACCAACATCTGGCCATTTGGTGGTGAGGTTAAATAAACCAAAACAGTTTATTGTATGTCGATGATTATATTTTACTTATTTGGAATTATTTTCACAGGGAGCAAAACCTGGTGAAGGTGGTGAACTTCCTGGACATAAGGTTATTGGCGACATTGCTATCACAAGAAATTCAACAGCTGGTGTTGGATTAATTAGCCCTCCTCCACATCATGATATCTATTCGATCGAAGATCTTGCTCAATTAATTCATGATCTAAAGGTAATAACAATTTTTTTTTTTTTTTTTTTTTTTTTTTTTTTTTTTTTTTTTTTCCCCCCTGAGAAAACCAAGTTAGAATATTTGTTTGCTGACACTTTCATGTTGTTACTGTAGAATGCGAATCCTTCTGCTCGAGTTAGTGTGAAATTGGTTTCTGAAGCTGGTGTGGGAGTAATTGCTAGTGGAGTAGTGAAGGGTCATGCAGACCATGTCTTGATTTCGGGTCATGATGGTGGAACAGGTGCATCTCGGTGGACTGGTATCAAGAGTGCTGGGCTACCATGGGAGCTTGGTCTAGCTGAGACACACCAAACCCTAGTTGCTAACGGCCTTCGTGGTCGAACTGTTTTACAAACTGATGGTCAGCTCAAAACCGGAAGAGATGTAGCCATTGCTGCTCTTCTTGGAGCCGAGGAGTTTGGTTTCAGTACCGCACCACTTATCACTCTTGGTTGCATCATGATGAGGAAGTGTCATAAGAACACGTGCCCCGTCGGGATAGCTACTCAAGACCCAGTTCTTCGTGAAAAGTTCGCTGGTGAACCGGAGCATGTTATTAATTTCTTTTTCATGTTAGCTGAAGAGATGAGGGAACTCATGTCTGAGATGGGATTCCGAACGGTTAATGAAATGGTTGGACGTGCAGACATGCTTGAAATGGATAAAGAACTAACTAAAAACAACGAGAAGTTGAATAACATTGATCTATCACTATTACTTCGACCAGCTGCTGATATTCGACCCGATGCTGCACAAACTTGTGTTGAAAAACAAGATCACGGTTTAGACATGGCTCTCGATCAACGGTTAATATCTCTTGCAAAACCCGCTCTAGATAAAGGTCTTCCCGTATACATCGAATCGCCGATATGTAATGTTAACCGTGCAGTTGGGACTATGCTGAGTCATGAAGTAACTAAACGGTACCATCAAGCAGGTCTTCCAACCGACACCATCCACATCAAACTTAACGGAAGTGCGGGGCAGAGTATTGGTGCGTTTCTTTGCCCGGGAATCTTGCTCGAGCTTGAAGGTGACAGTAATGATTATGTCGGGAAAGGGTTGTCGGGTGGTAAAGTTGTTGTTTATCCACCAAGAGGAAGTGGGTTTGACCCGAAGGAGAATATCGTGATCGGAAATGTTGCACTCTACGGTGCAACAAGCGGCGAAGCTTATTTTAACGGGATGGCTGCAGAACGGTTCTGTGTTAGGAATTCTGGTGCTAAAACCGTTGTAGAAGGTGTTGGTGATCACGGATGTGAATACATGACTGGTGGGACTGTTGTTATATTGGGAAAAACCGGTAGAAATTTTGCTGCGGGCATGAGTGGAGGAATTGCTTATGTTCTTGATGTTGATGGGAAGTTCCGGTCAAGATGTAATCCTGAGCTCGTTGACCTTGATAAGGTTGAAGAAGAAGAAGATATTATGACACTCAAAATGCTTATTCAGCAACATCAACGACACACAAACAGCCAGCTGGCAAGGGAAGTACTTGCTGATTTCGACCATCTTTTACCTAAATTCATCAAGGTTTTCCCAAGGGATTATAAGCGGATTTTAGCCACAATGAAAGCAACCGAAATTGCCCAAAGAGCCGTGGAAAAAGCTGCTGAAGAAGCTGATCTTCGTGAGGAAGACGAGTTGAAGGAAAAAGATGCTTTTGAGGAACTTAAGAAATTGGCTGCAAAGGCCAAACAGGTCGTTCATATAGTCAACGAGGTTGAAGAGGTTGAACCAGTGGAAGCAGCCGCTCGACCATCTCGGGTTGAAGATGCAGTCAAACACCGTGGTTTTGTTGCATACGAGCGTGAGGGAGTATCTTACCGTGACCCAGCTGTTCGGATGGAAGATTGGAATGAAGTTATGGAAGAGACTAAACCAGGGCCCCTCTTGAAGACTCAATCCGCTCGGTGTATGGATTGTGGTACGCCTTTCTGTCATCAGGTAAATAAGATCTTTACTTCATCAAGCTCGTTTTATGCTTTCATTATAATATTTTGAGAGTTTTTAACATTATATACCGTAAAATAATTTCAGGAGAACTCGGGTTGTCCACTTGGAAACAAGATTCCTGAATTCAACGAGTTAGTTTACCAAAACAGATGGCGTGAGGCATTGGATCGTCTTCTTGAAACAAACAACTTCCCGGAGTTCACAGGTCGGGTCTGCCCTGCTCCATGTGAAGGTTCCTGTGTGCTTGGTATAATCGAAAACCCTGTCTCGATTAAAAGCATCGAGTGCTCAATCATCGACAAAGCATTTGATGAAGGATGGATGGTTCCTAGACCTCCCCTCAAGAGAACAGGGTATGTTTGACTTCTTTGACATTATGTTTGCTGAATTTTTGAGTATGTTTCAGTACTAACTATTCCATATAATGACAGGAAAAAAGTTGCTATTGTCGGGAGTGGTCCTGCTGGTTTAGCCGCAGCTGATCAACTAAATAGGGTGGGCCATACCGTGACTGTGTTCGAGCGTGCTGACCGTATTGGTGGACTTATGATGTACGGTGTCCCAAACATGAAGGCTGACAAAATTGATGTTGTTCAAAGACGGGTTGACCTTATGGCTAAGGAAGGAGTGAATTTTGTGGTTAATGCACATGTCGGAAGTGACCCAACATTTTCCATTGAGCAGCTTCGTGCAGACAATGATGCTGTCATCTTAGCAGTGGGTTCCACTAAACCAAGGTACGTGATAAGTTGTCGATAAATAATTAACATTCAGTCAGTTTTTTCTTATAGGTTAGATACTAAAAGCAATTATTTTTTCTATTATAGGGACCTTCCGGTTCCTGGACGAGAGCTATCTGGAGTACACTTTGCTATGGAATTTCTACATGCAAATACTAAAAGTTTATTGGATAGCAAACTCGAGGATGGTAACTATATCTCTGCAAAGGGTAAAAAGGTAGTTGTGATTGGTGGAGGTGACACCGGTACAGATTGTATTGGGACTTCGATACGACATGGTTGTACCAACATCATAAACCTCGAGCTTCTTCCCGAGCCACCACGAACCCGAGCTCCTGGCAACCCATGGCCGCAGGTACATTTGTTTCCTCTTAACTTTGATCATACCGCTAAATGATAGCATTTATTCTAACAGTTTCGTATTTGTCTTTTTGGTATGTAGTGGCCTCGTGTGTTCCGTGTAGATTATGGACACCAGGAAGCTGCAACTAAATTTGGGAAAGACCCACGATCGTATGAGGTTTTGACTAAAAGGTTTATTAGCGGTGATAATGGAGAAGTGAAAGGCGTGGAGATTGTTCGTGTTCAATGGGCAAAGGATGATTCTGGAAGGTTCCAGTTTAAAGAGGTTGAGGGTTCGGAAGAGATCCTCGAGGCTGACCTTGTTTTGTTAGCCATGGGATTCCTTGGTCCTGAATCGGTTAGTGTTTCTAAAAACTCTCCATATATATAAACTCAAAAATTGTGATATACATTAGATGTATATTTGTTAGGGGTATTAAACTGGGTGGGTAACTTTTTGATGCAGGTTGTAACTGAGAGGTTTTGTTCAGGAAGTTTCAATTTTTATAAACAATTAGCTCAATAATAATTTTCTTTTTAAAGCAAACCACATGAGGGGTATTTGGGATTGCTTCTCTTTAAGCGCTTAGTTTAGAGTGAAACAAGAACGTGTACCATTTATAAGCCAATTATTTCTCGTAGAACCCATTTGACCCATTATATATAAAACATAACCCCAAACCAACTCTTTTGGGAAAAAAAGATGAGCGTAATTGCTAAATGGTTTAATTTCATGCATTGACAGACGATAGCAGACAAACTAGGGTTGGAGAAAGATGCTAGATCAAATGTGAAGGCAGAGTATGGGAGGTTTGCGACAAATGTAGATGGCGTATTTGCAGCGGGTGATTGCCGAAGAGGGCAGTCGCTGGTTGTGTGGGCCATCTCAGAAGGAAGGCAGGCAGCAGCACAGGTGGATAAGTTCGTGATGAACGATGGTAAGGATATTGAGGAAAGGTTGCAAGAAGAGAAGGCGAAAAGGGAGCAAGAGGCAGTTAGGACATAATAATAGATACACAAGACACAAATATATTATTAAAAGAAAAGGGTTGGGGGGTTAAGTTTACAAGTTTAGTTTCGTATCCTCCCTTGATTGCTGCTGCTATAATGTGTCTATAGCCTTTTTTCTTTTCTTTATATTGGTTGTTTGCTTGCTCGAACTTTTTAACAATAATGTACAGATGAAGCTGTTTTTGTGATGTATGAAAGCAATCTGCTGGTTTAGGCAATGATTGTTGCAATCTGTCTTTATTGATATCTTTTTTATCTATATATTTTATGTGGTTCTTTTACAAAGTTGATGGGAATAACATGGATCTTTATCTGGTCATGTTTTATTCTTATTTCAAGTATGAGTATCAGAGGATACTATTGTCTGATATATGTTCTAGTGTTGTCTGATATCGGCTGTCTTTTAGTTTTGGTGTTTTGTTTCTGAGTTGAGAGTGTTCACTCGGTTTATGTTTATGATGTAATCTTTTTGAGTTAGTAATATAAGTATGAGTATTAGAGTATGCCGGCATGTTTTGTTTTTTATCTGGTCATGTTATTGACTTATTTCAGGTTTTTAGTATGTCATGTATACAAACTAGTTATAAAGCACAACTCAAAACAGTTGTTTTGCATTGGCATTAACATTGTTGCCTGTCACTCATTCTTAACATTCAAATAGGAGATTACATTATCAACATGTTATGACCATGTAGGCAACAAGGCGATCATGTAATGGAAAATTATGTTATGATCAATTGACCATGTAAACTGAATTCCAACCTTTTCATTAGAAAGACAACCAAGCAATCGATTTCTAAGTTCTAACTACGACTAGGGCTGTGCCATGGTCAAAATTTAGACCAAATTGAAGTAAATTGAACTTAAAAATTGGAGTTATTAATGCCAATAATCCGGGTAATCGTATATTGTCACGTTTTTAATAACTAACACAGACAGAATGAACGAGAATTGGACCTTCACTTGTATCAACTAAGTCATCTTGCTCCATTATGAGAAAAATGTTGAGATTCTAAACCAAAATAAACTAAAAAAAAAATAAGGTTGAGACCGAACCAGGTTGAGATTGTGTATGGAAAGTTCCCACGCGGGGTCATGTCTGAGTTCATTTCATGGGCGGACACAGTAGGGGGTAGGGTGGGCATCCGCCCCGTTAGGCAAAACATTTGTAGTGTAAATTTACTAAAATTTTATACGGAGTAGCTATTTTCGTAATTTGCCCAAATTTATAGTGTGGTTTTTTAAAATTGTCAAAGTTAGTCTTTTAAAGCCATAACTTTCTATTTGTACACATGAACTTGTGCAATATGTCGTTGCGCGTTTGTTATTTATTATTTTATCAGACTGTACATTTGAGTACGTAAATAAGGAACGAAAGTGATTAAACACAGGGATGTGTAAATCAATAAGATACCACGTGTCGCAATTCTAAGCCATCTACGTGGCCTACCAAAACACACGTCACCTAATTTAGCCACGTCACCTCCCAACACATAACAAAACCCAAAAACAACGATTATTCATTTCACTTTCTTCAAAACAAAACAAAAAAATGGCTACTAACCTGCGCCGCCTGATGACATCACCACCACCACCAGCAGCCATCATCATCTCCACCGTCCGATCATCACTCCCAACCTCCATCACACGACTCATCTCCACGTCACCAGAAACCCTACCTAACAACAATCAAAACGAATCAGTTAACGAACAAGATCCGATCAAACAAACTAAAGAAAACGAAGAAGAAGAAGATGATTTAGAAGGAGATGAACCTGATATGAATAAAGAAACCGGAGAGATCGGTGGACCTAAAGGACCTGAGCCGACGAGATACGGTGATTGGGAACGTAACGGTCGATGCTCTGATTTTTAATAAAATGTTAGGGTTAGGGCTTGTGATATTGTTATATCATTATGTTATTTGATAATTGTAATTGGATAGTGTTTGGATTGGGGTTTTGTAATAAGGAGTGGTGGTTTTTATTGTTATTGATTACTGGAATTAAAGCTTGATTTATTTGACAGTGATACTTTATTGCTTCTGATCCGAATTTTATATTTCCTGTTTCTGAATGTTTGTGTATTAACAGTGTTATAAAGTCTGAGCATATAATATGCAATGTATGTGTTCAAGAGTTTTTGAAGAGGGGGAAAAAAAAAGTAGTACTGTGTTGTAAAATCTTACTGGGATTTTGTTGTTTCTACCAACTAGTTATAATGCCCGCGCACGCGCGGGTTTTTTTTTAAAATTTTTTTTAAATCATATATTTTTATTTATTAAAAAACAAATAATTTAATCTTTATTTTATTTGATTTATGATGTTTAATTATAGTTTTTTTTTATTATTAAAGATAATTATTTAAAAGTTTTAATCCTATTGTTAATTGCTTCTTATCTATATTTTTTGTATTTATCTTCTACTTGTATTATGGATAAATATAAAATGTTACCTAATAAGAAAATAATCTATTTTTTTTAAATAATATTATTACTAAATAAGGTATGGTTTAGTTTTTTTGAAATGGAAAAGTCCCCACTTGGGGTTTTGTTTTATTATATAAAAGATTGATGTAATGCGATAGATTGTCGTTAGCTTGATTTAGGGGGAGTTTGTATAAGCTTATTCGATGGGCTCACGAGTTTATTGAAATTTTGATAAGCTTGTCAAATAAGCCTAGGCAAACGCCCCCTTCTTTCTCTAGAAATGTTGCAAAAATCGTGAGTCGATAGTGTGGCGGTTGAAGGCCTTGTAGCGATTAATAACCGATTATGTTGTAAAAATCAACAAGGTGAAAGGCCGTGCACCTTGTAATCGCCGATTACAAGGCCGAGTTGTCCGATTTTTGCAACATTAGTAAAAAGAAAAAAAAGGTCTTGTTGAAAGTGCTTTATTTGATTAATAGAGCTCACAGTTCTTGAAAAAACATAAGCGTCTAAATTGCAAGTACCTCAAGTGACGTTTAGAATTAAGTTTTAAGCTAGTTTTGTTATGTCCTGTTTTTCTTTTCCTTCAGTCTTGGTGCAATAATTTGGGTTATGTACTTATGTCTCTAGTAATTCTGGTTCGTTTATGTGTTATATAAACTGTTAAAGCAAGTAGGTTGAACAATTTTCTAAACTTGATCCTTTCAGAACTCATAGGAATTTTGTAACGAGTTGTAACTGGGACAGTCAGAGTTGCATCAGGTGATATCTTGTGGGATCTATATGAAAACACAGTTCAAAGCCAGTAACTACAGTTCTTCCTTTGGATTATGATAGTTATCTAGTTCTCGAGTGCACAGACTCCGTCCAAAATTGCATGTATGGTTTATTTATATTAATCGAGTAGTTCTATAATTACAGTTAACCTCTGTATATAGGGAGCAGATGCTGTTATCAACTATTGTTCTGATCTTCACCTCCAATGGAAACGCCTTGGTGATGCTAAGTTTATCCGTTTGTTTATGTTCAAATTGAATCATATTCGGAAAAAAGAGCTCATGGCTTGTATTATGTCAGTTACAAATGGCGAGTTAAGATTAGCTATATTTAACTTGTAAGAGTAAATTTGGCTAGTTAAATTTAGCTATATGTAATTTGTAAGAGTAAATTTGTCTGCTGAAAGAATTGGTATCAACCGAGGAAACAAATTTTAGGGAAGTTGTTGGGTTCGGTTCTAGGCCCCGTCGTTCACTTAGTAGTTTTGGGAAAGGTTTGTGACTCTATCAGGCTAGAGGCTGCTCAACTAGTGTCTGCAGGGCTACATATGTCCGGTGTAATGTTTGATTCTCCCTTGGTTGTGCCTGTTATGTGTTTATATATTTGGAAACCCGAACCTGCCACAATTTTTGTCTGTGACTTGTAGTGAAGCCCTCTAAAATATTGACTAAGATATAAAGCATTAGCGGTTAGCCACCAACATCAACCATATATGGTATCAAACATCGACAATCCAAAAACGCACATGCAATAACGTCAGTTGTATGTAAAAAAATTTGTGCAATTAATCCTGGTGGTAAAAGAATTTGTGCAAGTGAGACAAAAAATACTGGCACTTCGAACTTCAAGCTTATTATGGTTGGTCATTCAGTTCAGTCAAGTCCATATGAATTCTGTTATTTTGGGGTTTTTAATTTAATATTTGGATAATCGGGCTGCTAAATCACGCTGTTTCATTATTAATAGCAGGTTCCTACATTGATTTTTTCTAATGAGAATTAGTGTGACATTCGATCGCGCTGTTTTGCTATTTCAGTAACACAAAACTTATGTACTATTAGCATCGTTTGAGAACATACAACCTACAGAACAAAATTTACTCTACACGATCCAAGTACACGAGAAGCATGTGCTATCCAGGTTACCCCTTGGTTCTTGCTCCTTTATGAGTTCACCTCTAAGAGCATGGGGAATGGTTGGATGGTCACGCTCCCCATGTGCCAGCGATGAGGCGTGGACCACTCCCTTCCTTACTTGGTCGACAACCCCATCCCTTCTCAGTGTTGAAGACCATCCCGGTGGTTTGCAAGTCTGCAAGTGGTCTTGGAATTCTATATCAAATCCCATTTTTATAAATATATAGCCAAATATCTAGACTTTTGCATGCAAAGTGTTACTTCTCATTACTTATCTTTTGGAATCAGTCGATGATATACTTACATGTTAGTTGCTAGTTATATTCTTTTGTAAGATTGTCGATCTAAAGGCTTCTAACCTTTAACTGCTGCAGCACCTCTGGCTTACTACTATAGCTACTTGGAGGCCAAGAAGTGTAAAAAGATAAAAAAAAAAAAAAATGAAGGCTCTATGATACGCACACATACATATACAGAGGGCCTTCTAAAGCCTTAATTTAGCACTTCTACCATTGAAGCAGTTGTATGTTTTTCTTCTCTATGGAAGCTAATTTGGTCTTTTGTTTTGTAAGGTGTTAATAATCACTTTTCGTGTCAAGATCCAAAACAGCTTACAAATTGGAATAAGGCGTTTATAATTATTGTACGCTCTTAATCTAACGAAACTTTTGGTAGTTCATTTGGCTAAACAAACAGCTAGCACGGATCAATATTATAATTTAAATCCATGGTTGAACAATGATTAATCTATTAGATGATTTGACAATTCAAATGGTGATTATCATACACTTCTGAAACGTCCAAAACGTAAGCATATTTTTTTGGGTAAAGAACGTAAGCATATTTTTAAAGGCATATCAGTTGAATAATTGTTAAAAAACAATATCCGGAGTACTAGGAATCAGGGGTCGACGTACATCAGCCACGAATATTGTGAACAGATTCTAAACTTGACATTCTAATTATAGTCTTTTGGTCAAATATTCCATATTGTATTTTTCTAGTAAATGTAACTTAACCAGCTACCAATGCATAAGGATATTCGAGTTTTAGTACATTTTTGTATATTCGTTCTGAGCATGGGGAATGGTTGGATGGTGAGGCTTGCTCACGCTCCCCACGTGTCAGTGATGAGGCGTGGACCACTCCGCCCCTTGCTTGGTGTACCACGCCATCCCTTATCAGTGGTGAAGACCATCCTGGTGGTTAGCAAGTCTGCAAGTGGTCTGTGAATTCTATATAAAATGCAATTTTATATACTATATAGCTAAGGATTTAAATTGTTGTATGTAAAGCGATACTTTTCATTACTCATCTTTTGGAATCGGTTGATGATATCACTTGCATGTTTATTGCTAGTTTGTTTCTAAGGTTGTTGATCTTCAAGGCTTTTACTCAGTAATATATTTTGTTGTGAGATACGAGTATCTTTTACTGATGCAGCACTATTATATAGGCCTACACGTATAGGAAGGCCTCTTAGAACATGGTACCTAAAGTCTACCTCTCTTTTATCCTGGAAGCAGCTGTGTACACACCTTTCTTTCATACTAAGCGATGCCCTTTAGGTCTTTTAGTTTTGACGTATTAAAAAGGAAGCACCGAATGATTTATTCGCATTTCTTGGTCTAGAAATTGTGATATACATTAGATGTGTATTTGTTAGGGGTATTAAACTGGGTGGGTAACTTTTTGATGCGGGTTGTAACTGAGAGGTTTTGTTCAGGAAGTTTCAATTTTTATAAACAATTAGCTCAATAATAATTTTCTTTTAAAGCAAACCACATGAGGGTTATTTGGGATTGCTTCTCTTTAAGCGCTTAGTTTAGAGTGAAACAAGAACGTGTACCATTTATAAGCCAATTATTTCTCGTAGAACCCATTTGACCCATTATATATAAAACATAACCCCAAACCAACTCTTTTGGGAAAAAAAGATGAGCGTAATTGCTAAATGGTTTAATTTCATGTATTGACAGACGATAGCAGACAAACTAGGGTTGGAGAAAGATGCTAGATCAAATGTGAAGGCAGAGTATGGGAGGTTTGCGACAAATGTAGATGGCGTATTTGCAGCGGGTGATTGCCGAAGAGGGCAGTCGCTGGTTGTGTGGGCCATCTCAGAAGGAAGGCAGGCAGCAGCACAGGTGGATAAGTTCGTGATGAACGATGGTAAGGATATTGAGGAAAGGTTGCAAGAAGAGAAAGCGAAAAGGGAGCAAGAGGCAGTTAGGACATAATA
The DNA here is from genome assembly GCA_014162995.1 of Artemisia annua. Lineage (NCBI taxonomy): Eukaryota > Viridiplantae > Streptophyta > Magnoliopsida > Asterales > Asteraceae > Artemisia > Artemisia annua. The sequence goes on from LBNU01023628.1 coordinate 195,403, forward strand.
ATAGATACACAAGACACAAATATATTATTAAAAGAAAAGGGTTGGGGGGTTAAGTTTACAAGTTTAGTTTCGTATCCTCCCTTGATTGCTGCTGCTATAATGTGTCTATAGCCTTTTTTCTTTTCTTTATATTGGTTGTTTGCTTGCTCGAACTTTTGAACAATAATGTACAGTTGAAGCTGTTTTTGTGATGTATGAAAGCAATCTGCTGGTTTAGGCAATGATTGTTGCAATCTGTCTTTATTGATATCTTTTTTATCTATATATTTTATGTGGTTCTTTTACAAAGTTGATGGGAATAACATGGATCTTTATCTGGTCATGTTTTATTCTTATTTCAAGTATGAGTATCAGAGGATACTATTGTCTGATATATGTTCTAGTGTTGTCTGATATCGGCTGTCTTTTAGTTTTGGTGTTTTGTTTCTGAGTTGAGAGTGTTCACTCGGTTTATGTTTATGATGTTAGAGTATGCCGGCATGTTTTGTTTTTTATCTGGTCATGTTATTGACTTATTTCAGGTTTTTAGTATGTCATGTATACAAACTAGTTATAAAGCACAACTCAAAACAGTTGTTTTGCATTGGCATTAACATTGTTGCCTGTCACTCATTCTTAACATTCAAATAGGAGATTGCATTATCAACATGTTATGACCATGTAGGCAACAAGGCGATCATGTAATGGAAAATTATGTTATGATCAATTGACCATGTAAACTGAATTCCAACCTTTTCATTAGAAAGACAACCAAGCAATCGATTTCTAAGTTCTAACTACGACTAGGGCTGTGCCATGGTCAAAATTTAGACCAAATTGAAGTAAATTGAACTTAAAAATTGGAGTTATTAATGCTAATAATCCGGGTAATCGTATATTGTCACGTTTTTAATAACTAACACAGACAGAATGAACGAGAATTGGACCTTCACTTGTATCAACTAAGTCATCTTGCTCCATTATGAGAAAAATGTTGAGATTCTAAACCAAAATAAACTAAAAAAAAAAAAAGGTTGAGACCGAACCAGGTTGAGATTGTGTATGGAAAGTTCCCACGCGGGTCATGTCTGAGTTCATTTTATGGGCGGAGACAGTAGGGGAGGGTGGGCATCCACCCCTTTAGCAAAAACATTTGTAGTGTAAATTTACTAAAATTTATAGCTATTTTCGTAATTTGCCAAAATTTATAGCGTGATTTTTAAAAATTGTCAAAGTCCTTTTAAGCCATAACTTTCTATTTGTACACATGAACTTGTGCAATAACTCGTTGTGCATTTGTTATTTATTATTTTATCAGATTGTACATTTGAGTATGTAAATAAGGAACGAAAGTGATTAAACACAGGGATGTGTAAATCAAATAAGATACCACGTGTCGCAATTCTAAGCCATCTACGTGGCCTACCAAAACACACGTCACCTAATTTAGCCACGTCACCTCCCAACACATAACAAAACCCAAAACTACGATTATTCAACTTACTTTCTTCAAAAACAAAACAAAACAAAAAATGGCTACTAACCTGCGCCGCCTGATGACATCACCACCACCACCACCAGCAGCCATCATCATCTCCACCGTCCGATCATCACTCGCAACCTCCATCACACGCCTCATCTCCACGTCACCAGAACCCCTACCTAACCACAACAACAATCAAAACGAATCAGTCAACGAACAAGATCCGATCAAACAAACTCAAAAAATCGAAGAAGAAGAAGATGATTTAGAAGGATATGAACCTGATATGAATAAAGAAACCGGAGAGATCGGCGGACCTAAAGGACCTGAGCCGACGAGATACGGTGATTGGGAACGTAACGGTCGATGCTCTGATTTTTAATAAAATGTTAGGGTTAGGGCTTGTGATATTGTTATATCATTATGTTATTTGATAATTGTAATTGGATAGTGTTTGGATTGGTGTTTAGTAGTAGTAATAAGGAGTGGTGGTGGTTATTGTGATTGATTACTGGAATTAAAGCTTGATTTATTTGACAGTTGATACTTTATTAGTTTATTGCTTCTGATCCGAATTTTATATTTCCTGTTTCTGAATATTTGTGTATTAACATAGTGGTTGCAAATGCTTGGTATTACTATTAGTCTGAGCATATATAATCTTACTGGATTTTGTTGTTTCTACCAATTGATGTAATGCGATAGATTGTGGTTAGCTTGATTTAGGGGGAGTTTGTATAAGCTTATTCGATGGGCTCACGAGTTTATTGAAATTTTGATAAGCTTGTCAAATAAGCCTAGACAAACGCCCCCTTCTTTCTCTAAACAAAAAAAGGTCTTGTTGAAAGTGCTTTATTTGATTAAGCGTCTAAATTGCAAGTACCTCAAGTGACGTTTAGAATAAGTTTTAGCTAGTTTTGTTATGTCCTGTTTTTCTTTTCCTTCAGTCTTGGTGCAATAATTTGGGTTTATGTCTCTAGTAATTCTGGTTCGTTTATGTGTTATATAAACTGTTAAAGCAAGTAGGTTGAACAATTTTCTAAACTTGATCTTTTCAGAACTCATAGGAATTTTGTAACGAGTTGTAACTGGGACACTCAGAGTTGCATCAGGTGATATCTTGTGGGATCTATATGAAAACACAGTTCAAAGCCAGTAACTTCAAGCATACATTAACAAAGCTTAAAGCAATTAACTAGCCCAACACACACGGGTACAAAACCCGTTGTTAATCTTCCTTTTGGATTATGATAGTTATCTAGTTCTCGAGTGCACAGACTCCGTCCAAAAATACATGTATGCAGGGATGGAGCCAGTGGGGGCCACAAAGAACCAATCACCCGCTGACATGTCAGCGAGTGGGTGTTTAAGTTTGTTGTATAATTTTAAACTATGGCTACTTTTTTAAGTAGCCATTTACGGATATAAGAAAACGAATCGTACCGACTAAAATGATAGCTACTAGTTAAAATATACATAAAGCTTATCAAATGATAAGAGTATTTTATCTTTTTAAAATATTGTAACTGACCACCTTACATCTATGTGAGAAGAAATAAAGACAAGAAGAAATTTAATATATAATATGAGTAGAAAACAATGAAACTGATGTTCTTGTTCGAAAATGGAGTTCTTGATGTCTTTTTTTCTTATGTTGAAGATGACCAGAAAATGATAAAGGGATACTTTTATTTTATTATTGTTGAGTTAGTGGTGTACTTTTAATGAAAAAATCAATTTTAACCCCTCTGGTTTATAAATTATCAATTCATCATTTCATCTATGCTTAAAGTATAATGATTAAATCTCTTTTGCAAAAAAAGCCGCTACATTAGTCCGTATTATAATTGAACCATCTTCGCTACCATTTACGCCAACTATTTCTTATTTTGTTCATTTTCTCAACTGCTCAAGTAATTGTATCTTACTACTGAAACAATATCATTGAACCCGTATGTTGAACGATTCAAACTTCAATCCAGCTTCAAAACCAAAAAATCATTTGTTACTACCGAAAAAATTTTTGAGCCCCCCTTAATACATATTCCTAGCTCCGTCCCTGGTTTATTTATATTAATCGAGTAGTTCTATAATTACAGTTAACCTCTGTATATAGGGAGCAGATGCTGTTATCAACTATTGTTCTGATCTTCACCTCCAATGGAAACGCCTTTGTGATGCTAAGTTTATCCGTTTGTTTATGTTCAAATTGAATCATATTCGAAAAAAAGAGCTCATGGCTTGTATTATGTCAGTTACAAATGGCGAGTTAAGATTACAGCTATATTTAACTTGTAAGAGTAAATTTGGCGAGTTAAATTTAGCTATATGTAATTTGTAAGAGTAAATTTGTCTGCTGAAAGAATTGGTATCAACCGAGGAAACAAATTTTAGGGAAGTTGTTGGGTTCGGTTCTAGGCCCTGTCGTTCACTTAGTAGTTTGGGAAAGGTTTGTGACTCTATCAGGCTAGAGGCTGCTCAACTAGTGTCTGCAGGGCTACATATGTCCGGTGTAATGTTTGATTCTCCCTTGGTTGTGCCTGTTATGTGTTTATATATTTGGAAACCCGAACCTGCCACAATTTTTGTCTGTGACTTGTAGTGAAGCCCTCTAAAATATTGACTAAGATATAAAGCATTAGCGGTTGGCCACCAACATCGACCATATATGGTAATGGTATCAAACATTGACAATCCAAAAACACACATGCAATAACGTCAGTTGTATGTAAAAAAATTTGTGCAATTAATCCTGGTGGTAAAAGAATTTGTGCAAGTGAGACAAAAAATACTGGCACTTCGAACTTCAAGCTTATTATGGTTGGTCATTCAGTTCAGTCAAGTCCATATGAATTCTGTTATTTTGGGGTTTTTAATTTAATATTTGGATAATCGGGCTGCTAAATCACGCTGTTTCATTATTAATAGCAGGTTCCTACATTGATTTTTTCTAATGAGAATTAGTGTGACATTCGATCGCGCTGTTTTGCTATTTCAGTAACACAAAACTTATGTACTATTAGCATCGTTTGAGAACATACAACCTACAGAACAAAATTTACTCTACACGATCCAAGTACACGAGAAGCATGTGCTATCCAGGTTACCCCTTGGTTCTTGCTCCTTTATGAGTTCACCTCTAAGAGCATGGGGAATGGTTGGATGGTCACGCTCCCCATGTGCCAGCGATGAGGCGTGGACCACTCCCTTCCTTACTTGGTCGACAACCTTCTCAGTGTTGAAGACCATCCTGGTGGTTTGCAAGTCTGCAAGTGGTCTTGGAATTCTATATCAAATCCCATTTTTATAAATATATAGCCAAATATCTAGACTTTTGCATGCAAAGTGTTACTTCTCATTACTTATCTTTTGGAATCAGTCGATGATATACTTACATGTTAGTTGCTAGTTATATTCTTTTGTAAGATTGTCGATCTAAAGGCTTCTAACCTTTAACTGCTGCAGCACTTCTGGCTTACTATAGCTACTTGGAGGCCAAGAAGTGTAAAAAGTAAAAAAAAAAGAAGGCTCTATGATACGCGCACATACATATACAGAGGGCCTTCTAAAGCCTTAATTTAGCACTTCTACCATTGAAGCAGTTGTTTGTTTTTCTTCTCTATGGAAGCTAATTTGGTCTTTTGTTTTGTAAGGTGTTATTAATCACTTTTCGTGTCAAGATCCAAAACAACTTACAAATTGGAGTAAGGCGTTTATAATTATTGTACGCTCTTAATCTAACGAAACTTTTGGTAGTTCATTTGGCTAAACAAAGCACGGATCAATATTATAATTTAAATCCATGGTTGAACAATGATTAATCTATTAGATGATTTGACAATTCAAATGGTGATTATCATACACTTCTGAAACGTCCAAAACGTAAGCATATTTTTTTGGGTAAAGAACGTAAGCATATTTTTAAAGGCATATCAGTTGAATAATTGTTAAATAACAATATCTGGAGTACTAGGAATCAGGGGTCGACGTACATCAGCCACGAATATTGTGAACAGATTCTAAACTTGACATTCTAATTATAGTCTTTTGGTCAAATATTCCATATTGTATTTTTCTAGTAAATGTAACTTAACCAGCTACCAATGCATAAGGATATTCGAGTTTTAGTACATTTTTGTATATTTGTTCTGAGCATGGGGAATGGTTGGATGGTGAGGCTTGCTCACGCTCCCCACGTGTCAGTGATGAGGCGTGGACCACTCCGCCCCTTGCTTGGTGTACCACGCCATCCCTTATCAGTGGTGAAGACCATCCTGGTGGTTAGCAAGTCTGCAAGTGGTCTGTGAATTCTATATAAAATGCAATTTTATATACTATATAGCTAAGGATTTAAATTGTTGTATGTAAAGCGATACTTTTCATTACTCATCTTTTGGAATCGGTTGATGATATCACTTGCATGTTTATTGCTAGTTTGTTTCTAAGGTTGTTGATCTTCAAGGCTTTTACTCAGTAATATATTTTGTTGTGAGATATCTTTTACTGATGCAGCAAAAGTTGCACACAACTTGGAGGCACAATAGCTAAAAAAATAAAAATGAAGGCACTATCATATAGGCCTACACGTATAGGAAGGCCTCTTAGAACATGGTACCTAAAGTCTACCTCTCTTTTATCCTGGAAGCAGCTGTGTACACACCTTTCTTTCATACTAAGCGATGCCCTTTAGGTCTTTTAGTTTTGACGTATTAAAAAGGAAGCACCGAATGATTTATTCGCATTTCTTGGTCAATAATCACTTTTCGTGTCAAGAACCAAGACAGCTTACAAATTGGAATAACATGTTTATAATTATTGTTGGTTCCTAATAAATAAAAAACTTATAGTAGTTCATTTTGCAAAACAAACAGCTAGTACGGATTAACATTCTAATTTGCTGGCATGGTTACCTATTTGATGATTTGACCATTCAAATGTTGATTATCATACACTTTTCGTCCAAAACGTAAGCAACTTTTTGGCATAGTAACCAATAGCATTTTAAATGTATATCAGTTAAATTTTTTCTTAAATAACAATATCTGCAGCCTTAGAAATCAGGCGTAAACATCAGCCACGAATATTATGAACAGATTCTAAAAATGACATTCTAATTATAGCCTTTTAGTCGGATATTCTGCATTATAAGCGGCTACAAATGCATGTACTTTTTCTCTGTATATTCGTTCATAGGGAATCACCAAAGATCCATTGTATAAAGTTCATACTTCATATGTACGTATGCACTTCACTGCGTGTCTGTATATGAGAAAATGTATATACACGTTTCATTTGCTACATAAAATTGATCAAAGTCCGAGTTTTCAAGACGTATAAATGTTTACTGTCAAACAAAACTAGCGAGAAGTATTTGCATTAAGCTAAACTATTGAGAGAATATGTTATGCATTTGCAAATCATATATCTACAGTTCCAGAATCACATTCAAATTAAACAAACATTGTGAATACTACAGTTTTTTTAATTGAGCTTGTGAACACTAATCTCGACATTGCTTCACATTGAAACTCGAAGGACCAAAGTTGTTCGTCAGAAACTTAATAACCGAATAGCGGTTGGTAGTTATAGTTAGTTATTTCTAGTTGTTAGTTATTTCGGTCAGAACCGAAGGGACATGTCGTTTGGGTTCATACGCATTCGAACCAAAACAGAACCAAGGGACACACCACTTGTGAACAGACACGATGGTTCACACATAACCATTCGTATAGCATAAATATGTATGTACTCACAACGTTTATATGTTAGACGAGATTAATAGTTATTCAGATTTACTTTGCAATTTCATATCGACTCATATTTGGGACCAACATTTGGCATCAATAGCCACGCTCGTTATACACTTCGAAACCAGAAAACAATTAATGAGACCAAAAGGAAACCAAAGAAGAAAACAGACGCTGGAACTTTGTTTCAGGAAGAAGAATACGCAACGTACAAACTTAAAACACGTTGCCTGGATAACTAGGACGCAAGGAAAGTAGTGCACGACCGTACTTGTGTAGAAATTGCAAGCAAAGAGGCACCAAACGAAGTGGTGACTTATTGGTTGTGTTGTTGTGATTACTGTACGCAGCAGGAAGGAAAGAAAAGAAAACAAGCGTTTGCAGAACCTTTGTTTTGATTAACATCACACGACAACAAACCAGGAGACCCATTGTTGTATCTTAACGCAACAACTTGGAAGAAAAGGACGTCAAAAGGAAGACCCAATGTTGCAAATAAACAACGCAACACGTTGGAAAGAAAAAGGTTGCTTGGATATAAAAGGTACCGAGAAACAGAAAAACAATCTAGGATTGTTTGGAGATACGCTAGCAATACAAGGATAACAACAACGAAGTTAAAGACAATCTGATCAATTGTTTTGAGAAAATACCGAGGGGTATTTTGTGTTGTAAACATACGGTGTGGAACAAAGAAGTAGACAAAGAGAAGGGTATTGTGGAACGCGTTAGATAAGGAACAAGCAACGAGGACAACAAGGCTTTAAGCAAAACGCTCCCTTGTTTGAAAATACTACCGTTGTAGTATTAGAAGACAAAAAACAAACAAATCTATTTGTTTTGTAAAGAATACCGAAGGGTATTTGGACACTTTGTGGTCACATAGAGTTGGAAATCAAGAGAAAAACAACAAGCAACCAAACTTTGTTGTTTTACCGAAAGTTTTTGGTGACTTTTGGAAGAAAGCCGAGATCAAATAAAGGTCTAGGGCACGTTTGGTTTCAAGTCGACACAAAGGAAGGAAAAAAGGAACAACGTGGTGGAAGTGTGGTTATTTGAAAAGCAATTCGACAACATCAAAAGGGTGTACGTGAATTGGTTTGGTGAACAAGGGAAAAGGAAAGGCGTAGTTGGTATATTCGAGTACCGACACAAAAGGGAATACACTTGTGATTAACACAACGAGGTCACAACAAATTTAAACTTTGGATTTCATTTCATACTTATATAGTATAGATATTTATTTTATACTATTAGAAATCCATAGAACTTTATATTGATCCCGTACTATTAGGATTCCCGGATAACTATTTCTGTTCCCGTAGTATTAAGTGATACCACACTAGTTAAGAATTCTCATACAATTAGAAGGTGAAGATTATAAATAATTTTAAGATGGCCAGAGATGACACGAACAACACTAATAATGTAGTGAAACCCGTAACACCTATTGCACAATACCAATGCCCAAAACTCAAAACCACAAACTACACAGTTTGGACTATACAGATTAAGGTTATACTAGAAGCACAAGGTTTATGGGAAGCAATAGAACCTAAGGAAAACACGCAAGTAGATGATAAGAAAGATAAGGCAACAATAGCCTTCCTATATCAAGCGTTGACCGAAGATGTGATTTTACAAGTAGCATGTTGTAAAATGGAAAGGGAATTATGAGAATCGTTAAAAAGGAGACACGTTGGAGAAGAGAAAGTGCAACAAGCATGGTTACAATCATTGATGATTGGATTTCAGACCCTTCAGATGAAGGAAGATGACACGGTGGATGCATTTACAGCCAAACTAAACGGCTACGCCACGAAGGCTAAAGAATTAGGAAAGACTTTGGATGAATCACTTTTAGTAAGAAAACTATTAGATTCCACACCAGATAGATTCACTCAGATAGTAGCATCTATAGAACAGACAAACGATCTCGACGATATTACCTTAGATGAGATCGCTGGAAAACTTAAGGCATTCGAGGAAATGATAAAACTCCGAAAGGGAGGACAAGTAGAAAGCCAGGATAACTTACTATTCGCACAAGGCGAACACTCTAGAAATGAAAAACGTTTTACCAAACGTAGAGGTAGATCAAACTACTTACGAGGAAACTGGCAAAATAATAAGAACAAAGATAACTCGAATGGAGAAAACTCAGCTCACAAAGATAAGTCAAATAAAGGTAGACGTGAGTGGGACANACACTAGTTAAGAATTCTCATACAATTAGAAGGTGAAGATTATAAATACCTTTAAGATGGCCGGAGATGACACGAACTACACTAATAATGTAGTGAAACCCGTAACACCTATTGCACAATACCAATGCCCAAAACTCAAAACCACAAACTACACAGTTTGGACTATACAAATTAAGGTTATACTAGAAGCACAAGGTTTACGGGAAGCAATAGAACCTAAGGAAAACACGCAAGTAGATGATAAGAAAGATAAGGCAACAATGACCGAAGATGTGATTTTACAAGTAGCATGTTGTAAAACGGAAAGGGAATTATGGGAATCGTTAAAAAGGAGACACGTTGGAGAAGAGAAAGTGCAACAAGCATGGTTACAATCATTGATGATTGGATTTCAGACCCTTCAAATGAAGGAAGATGACACGGTGGATGCATTTACAGCCAAACTAAACGGCTACGCCACGAAGGCTAAAGAATTAGGAAAGACTTTGGATGAATCACTTTTAGTAAGAAAACTATTAGATTCCACACCAGATAGATTCACTCAGATAGTAGCATCTATAGAACAGACAAACGATCTCGACGATATTACCTTAGATGAGATCGCTGGAAAACTTAAGGCATTCGAGGAAAGGATAAAACTCCGAAAGGGAGGACAAGTAGAAAGCCAGGATAACTTACTATTCGCACAAGGCGAACACTCTAGAAATGAAAAAAACGTTTTACCAAACGTAGAGGTAGATCAAACTACTCACAAGGAAACTGGCAAAATAATAAGAACAAAGATAACTCAAATGGAGAAAACTCAGCTCACAAAGATAATTCAAATAAAGGTAGACGTGAGTGGGGCATAAGGAAAGTAAAATGTTTCAATTGCGGGAAACAAGGGCATATGAAGAAAGACTGCAGAAAACCATCAACAACCCAGGAACAATCAAAATTTATCTTAGAAGACGATGAACCATCACTATTAATGACTACACACGAAACTGAACACGAAGAAGTTTTGTTGAATGAAGGACAAGTACAACCCGGAAAGTATGCTACAATAGATGCTAGCATATGGTATTTAGATAATGGTGCAAGTAACCATATGACGGGAACCAAGAGTCATTTTAAAGATATTGACGAAAGCATCAATGGACGCGTTCGTTTTGGAGATGGATCGTATGTGGAGATAAAAGGTAGAGGTTCAATACTATTAGGATGTAGAAACCAACAACAAAAGATAGTTTCGGACGTTTACTACATTCCAAACCTCAAAAGCAACATACTTAGTCTAGGACAAGTTACAGAGATAGGTTGTAAGATCATCATGGATGGAAACAAGCGGACTTTATATGATAAGAGCAAGAAGTTGTTGATGAAATTAGAAAGATCTAAGAATCGACTTTACAGTATAAGACTATGTCTCTTAGCAAACATAGATAACCAAGCATGGTTATGGCATGCTAGATTAGGTCATCTGAACTTTGACGCGTTAGACAAGATGACAAGAAAAGGTCTAGTAGAAGGGATACCAAGAATAAATCATGCAGGCCAAATTTGTGATGCATGTTTATTAGGGAAACACATTAGAACACCATTTCCAAATCAAGCTAAATTCAGATCAAAGAATCCGTTGGACTTAGTATATGGAGATCTTTGTGGTCCCATAAGTCCAGCCACACATTCTGGAAAGAAGCTCATCTTCTTGTTAGTAGATGACTGTACACGTTTCATGTGGGCCTACTTTCTAACATCGAAAGATCAGGCATTTAACACATTCAAGGAATTTAGACAGAAGATTGAAATGGAGTTAAGATTGAAATTAAAAATGCTAAGAACAAATAGAGGAGGTGAATTTACATCTAATGAATTCACCAAATACTGTAAGGAGAATGGTATAGCAAGACAGTTGACAGCACCATACTCACCACAACAAAATGGAGTAGTGGAGAGAAGAAATAGGACGGTGTTATCAACTACTAGGAGTATGATGAAAGCGATGAAGTTACCCTTAACTTTTTGGGCGGAAGCAGTCAAACACGCCATTTACATACTCAACAGGGTACCTACGAAAGCCCTAGAAGATAAGACACCATATGAAGCCCTCTACAACAGAAAACCGAATCTGGAATACCTAAGAATATTCAGATGCACAGCTTATGCTAAGATAACGATACCTCACTTGAAGAAGTTAGATGACAGAAGCATACCGATGATTTATTTAGGAGTAGAGGAAGGATCAAAAGCATGTAGGTTATATGATCCGATAGGAAAGAAGAAACATGTTAGTAGGGACGTAAAGTTTATGGAAACGAAACCGTGGGATTGGGATAACAATGGAGAAGATACAAATATACAAGACACATTTTGGGCTAGTTTTGTGATAGATGAAGTTGACAATGAAAATCCTATACCAGTAAACATAGAAAACAATGATAACACGTATCCAATACCGGATCCAATACCAGATCCAACATCAGATCCAGACTCACCAATCACACCACCAACATACAATTACGAACCTAACTCAGAAGAAGAAGCTACTGTTAGCTCATTAGGAAGCTCAGATCAAAGATATGATCATAGACCAGTACGAGGTTTAAAGGATATAACGACAATCTATCAAAATGCACGTGAAGTAGAAGCACCAAGCTTATTTTTCACAGAAGAAGAACCTCGTAATTATAAGGAAGCATCAACCGATAAGAAATGGATTGAGGCCATGGAGATTGAATTAGATTCAATCAACAAAAACAATACATGGACTCTTACTACATTGCCAACGAATCAGAAGGCAATAGGAATCAAATGGGTTTATAAGATCAAGAGAGATGCTAAAGGAAAGATCATTAAGTATAAGGCAAGATTAGTGGCAAAAGGTTATGTACAAGAACAAGGAATATACTTCGATGAAGTGTTTGCACCAGTTGCTAGGATAAAGACAATTCGTCTGATATTGGCACTAGCAGCATATCATGGTTGGCAAGTACACCACTTAGATGTAAAATCGGCATTTTTACATGGAGAATTGAAGGAAGAAGTCTATGTTACATAACCCGAAGGTTTCATTCAAGTAGGACACTCAGAAAAAGTATATGATTGGCTCTGAACAGTCAACTAAAACTGACTAAGGATTTGGTCAACAAAAGTCAAACTATCAAGGACACAATGCAATTACACCAAAGGAGTATAGTTTTATCCCCGGGTCGTTTAATCCCAACGAGGTGTGCAATTGTACAAAAACGGATCTGTGATCGGGTGATTTTGACTGGGAATGGGATAATAGTGATTTAAAACTAAGGAAATGTAAAGAAAATGATTCAAATGATTAATATCAACAAACACGTAAAACCAAATATCCTAAAAACGTTTTAAATCCTAATAACGTACGTTTATGTTTAAATAAACGTCTACGTACAAAAATAAAAGTGAATGAAGAGCAGTATTAATCCCTAGGGTATGAAAATTATATTTTTACAAACCAAATGAGAAAAAAAAAAATTATTGGAAAAAGAAAATTAAATTTTAGACTACTAAACTAATTATTATTAATTAAAAACTATTTATTAATTATCTAAATTACACTAATATTATAATTAAATAAGAAATTAACCTAAATAAATAAAATTATGAATTAGAAAAATCTAAAATATTATAAAACAAATTTAAAACTGAAAATATATTTATTATACTATTTATGTATTTAATATTAATTAATTACTATTTAATAATTATTTAAAACTAATTTAAATTACTATAAATACTAAATGAACAGTAATAAATCTAAAACTTTTTCTATAAATACTACAATATTACTGGAACCTAGGAAAAATATAAAAATGAAAAGTGCTTCTTGAAAAAGCTTAAAAATAAGCCAAATGGCTTAAATAGAAGCTATCACTATTTTTAATATGATGATTTTTTTGGATTTTCTTTTGCAAAACTAATATAATATTGATTTTAGACAACTTTTGTGAAAACAACTTGTGAGAAAAACCAAAATAAGCTAAGTGGGAACTTATGTTCTTGACAGTGTGCAAAATAAACTCAAAAAGGATTTTTTTTCAAGCTTGAAAAGCTATGGCATAAGCCAATGGCTATTCCAAAGGGTGAAATTAAGCTACAACTACTAAAGCTCAATGCAAATAAGCTGGAAAAGGACAAATGATCAAACAAAAATAAGCAAGGAAAGCAGAATAAGCAATTCCCAAGACTGAGCTCAAACAGGTCCAAGGGTGGGGTTGCAGGCCTAATTTGGCTTATGCAATAAGCCCTAAGGACTCAAATAAGCTTGAAAGTGGAAAGCTAGTACTACTAACTCCCCAAGAAACCAATAATCTCAGGCTAAACTCAACTAGGGAACATGTAAAGAGCTTGTGAACTAGGCTCAACTCACTGAAATGGATAATCCATTCAGTTGAGTCAATGAATGGTGAAAGTTAACTCAAAAGCTACCAAACAAGAACCACAGGTGCACAAGCTAAGAAAGGACTCAAAGAGAGCCAAATGAACTAGAATGAACACAATAATCAACTAACACAAGCTTGTGAAAGCTCAACGGGGTAACAGTGATGGAATTGTAGAGTTCAAGTGAGATATTACAATAAGCAGTTACAACAATTAAGCAA
>LBNU01023633.1:5991-27096 GCA_014162995.1 Artemisia annua
TTTTTATACGTAACAAAACTTTTAGAAATTAAATAAAACTAATAAGGACTCAAATGAAAACTAGTTTTTAGACCGTAAATAAGCTACCAATAAGCTACGACACCAAAATAAGCTCGAAAACAAAATAAATTCCCCACGAATTTCATTCTCATGCAAAGGTGGTGAAGTTTTTATAAAAGCTATTAAGAAATATTTAGAACATGTAAATAAGCTTGAAAGATTAAAAGACTTGTAAATGAAAGCTTGTAAGGAACATAAAATAAGCTAGAAATAAGACATAAAATAAGCTTGCATTAAAGATAAAAATTACACTAATGCATAAAATAAGCTAAGACTACTCCTATCTTACCCCTACTCCTACTCTAATCTAATCTAATCTAATGCTTACAAATGAAGCCATCCAAGAGATATATCAAGCTAGGGGGTTACAAGTTTGCTTACGTGTACGCTTTGCCCCCTAGACTTTTACAAGTTATGAAATCATCATCAAACTTCTGTTACAATACCAATAAACGTTTAAACTACTAAATGTAAACTCATGTAACTTCGAGGCATTGTGTTGACGTTTATTTCAAGTCTTCAAAGATGTAAAAACGTTCACTTGCTCAATTTTGGAAAGCTTCTTCTCATGAATATCTTTCTGGTTTGATTAAGCGTATCGTTCATCTTCTTGAGCTTTTTAAGAAATAAACTCGTCATCACGGGCTTTCCTTGAGTAGATTTCATCTTTGACTAGGCTTTGTGGCACTTTTCCACATCTCGTGCTCGTTTTAGGCTTTTAGGTTGATTTTCATGCAATTTATGCAATATCCTTTCCTGCACGATCACAAACACAAAAACAAGATATCTTTGGCGTTTCACATTAGTTTTTGGTCTTTTCTACACTTAAACTAAGGTCAAAAGTATGTGTAAAATAGCACACATCAGTCTCGCACAGTTCTTCGATGGCCTCTGCCTTGCCACGAGCAAGTGCACACTGCACCACATGACCAAACGCGCCCTTCACTTCTTGGGACTCCAAAGTGTTCAGCGCAGCCAAACGAAGGCCATGACTAATTAGCCACCTACGAATAAAATATTATAAGATAACAAGTTCAAAGGAAATGAATGTGTAATATTCTATGGAGAAAAGGAATCACAATATTACCTGCGTTCGGCGATGGAAGACAATAGGTGCGGATACAACTCTTCATCATACTCCACACTTAACCCGCGCAGTTTCTCCTCCTGCTTCTACAGGAAATCCTCCACAACCTTACGAAAGTCGTCCAATTGAGCGAAGTGTTGGATTTTATTCTGCTCCATGTACTTCAGCGCCCAGACACAAGTTGACTTGTACTCACTCAAAGCAGTACGCTCCTTGTCTACATGGGCCCAGAGAGACATCCTCTCATCTGCAAGCTTCTGAGCGTACGCATCAGAGGACTCCATTGTTGCACGGGCACTAGCCAATTGTGCTTTTAACAGCGCAATCTCTTCGTCCTTCTGCGCAGAACGGCTACTCTCAACAGAATAGCTGGTCTTTAGCTGAGCGACCAAGGCGGCCTGATGCGCAGCAGCAAGACCCAGCTCCTCCACCAGCCTATCCATAGGCATATCACCCAGCGCCCTCGGCTCAGTCTCTTCACGCCTCTGTGAAGGTTCATCAGATTGCACAAAGCCCACTCTGGGTGGCGACTTCTACGCAGAATCAGCAGCACTGCAACAGTATGGTCAAGTTTAGTCTATAATACAAAAAGGCAGTAAGAGAATTGAAGTTCCAGTACACGCAAGCTATGTTACTTACATGGGGGGGAGGAGACTTGGCAACATCTTCTTCCGCATCAGTGGCGGACACATCCTCCTCTACAGATGATGGCTCAGCAGTAATTAGATGGCGTCTCCTCTTAGAGGAACTTGCGCCATCACCACTAGCAGACGCTCCCTTGCGCTACACGCCTTGGTTGCTCTCCTCTGGCTCAAAAATCTTCACGCTCTCTGAGGAGGATGAGCGTGATTTCTCTGCCTCTAGAGATGGCTCCGGAGAAGGGGGCACACTGTGCACAGGAGTAACCTGCAACACTACTTGGGTAGAGTTTTCTGGCTCCTCCAGCGCGAGATCCATAGTCCGCCCCGCATTAGCCTCCAAAATGGGCGTCTCCCCTTNTTCACGCTCTCTGAGGAGGATGAGCGTGATTTCTCTGCCTCTAGAGATGGCTCCGGAGAAGGGGGCACACTGTGCACAGGAGTAACCTGCAACACTACTTGGGTAGAGTTTTCTGGCTCCTCCAGCGCGAGATCCATAGTCCGCCCCGCATTAGCCTCCAAAATGGGCGTCTCCCCTTCCCCTAAAGGACGCACCCCTACTGTTACCTCCCTCGGCTTCGCCAATCTCACAACACTGAACAAGTCCATCTCTGCGCAGCAAACAGCCACAACAAAACAACAAAGGTTAAATAAGCAATACAAAGAAAGGAGCACTTACAATATTAAGACAAAGAAACAAGCACCCACCCCGACCATCCTCGCTCAAAAACGTTGGCACTTCCGCCTCCGGTTGGAAGTAGTTACGACTGATGCCCATATGCACCAGGAACTCTTCCGGGTAAAACACTTTTTGCACTTTCCCACATTTTTCGAGGTTAGTTCTTTGGATTTATTTGGACTAGATTCAAGGTATATTCTTTTTGGCAGGAAAGTTTTGTAACTTATCCGCCACGTATGCTGGAGCATCCTTTCGTTACGCCTCTTAGTCTAGCATCCGCGGTTGCACCGTGCGCATACTAGACTGGGGGGACATGATGACGTATAGTCCCTACTCGGGTCACGAACCCGAGGGGCAAACGATACTAATACTAATCCCACTATGCGTGGGCTATCATAATAAGGATTTGGGCTCACGAAAGCCCAAAGCCCAATCTATTTATGGTCTTGATAAGGATCTTTTATTTATGGATAAAGATCAAGGAACCGGATAAGGCGTAATATGCCGAGGAGTAAGGAACACGAAACCAATAAGGTTTCGTATGTATATATATAGGGCATCACGGCTCTCAATAGAGGTACGATATCACAATCCTAACTCTTCTACAAACCCTAAAACCGATTACTTAATCTCACGCCGGAGGATAATCGTGGGAAACAATCCCACGATAAGCCTAACGGTGACTTTTTGTTTTCTTAGTACGCAGGTCTCAAGTATTACAACCGAATTGGTACTCAAGACAAGGAACGCCCAACTTTTGTATCAACAATAAGATTAAAGTGGATGTAACTGACTATAATACCCTCATGTGCATGGCATATGATGGACTTTAACGGACTATGCTAACGGAAGTTAAAACTAAGGACTGCGGATGTTATTCTTTGCAAAGTTAAGGACTGTCAATGCAAACTAAAACTCTTAGGGATGACAAATGCAATTTTGAACAAATCACAAGGACATTCCATGTAATTTACTCTTACAAAAATAAAACATGCTTGATGTATCATACATTATCACAGTTTGCCCTAAATGAAAATACAATTTTATAGACTCATACAATAATAAAGATCATTACAAAATGCGTTATGAGTGCAAATTTATTTATGCGAAATACACTAAACAAAGAACAACCACCGTCCTTTTTCTCGCATCATTGCTAGAAGGTTGATGTTGATTCACCATAAGATAGAATAGATAGTTCTTCGCCACACATGTCTTGTCTTGTACTAGTCTGAACCATAGAGGAAGTAAGTAACAGCCATATGGTTTCTAACTCTATCACCACTTCTTTCATAGTTGGCTTATTCTTTCCATTCGGATTCAAGCATCGCATTGCAAGATTAGCTACTACCATAACGCATCCCCGTTACCCTCTTTAATCACTATTGAATGGAAAATAGACATAACGTGACCTTCTTCCATAGCCAACATAAAGTGAGTCGCTAAATTTCTATTTTCACCAAATCTAGTTAAAGAAATAGTCGTTTCTCTGGTTAAAAGCTCAACCAAAACAACTCCAAAGCTATATGCTAGTTTGGAAATACTCAGGATCAAGGTAGCCAAATGTACCTTTGACTGCGTTAGTCAAGTGAGTTTGATCTATTGATACAAACCTTGAAGTTCCAAAATCAGAAACTTTGGCCCTGTATTTATCATCTAAAAGTATAGTAGTGGTCTTGATGTCCCTATGGTATATTGGAATGGAGGTTGCTGAATGTAAGTAAGCAAGTGCTCCCGCAACCTCTGTACTCTGTAGCGACTTTTAGTCTCATGTTCAAACTTCAAAGACATCGGGAACTCATCACTCTTGTTGTGAATGTGATCATATAATGTTCCATTTGGGATGAACTCTGAAACTAGTAGAGGAACATCAGTCTCTGATGCGTGAGATTGCACCCTCGCAAAAAGGTTTTACTTCTCAAGGGATCTTGAGAAGCTTGCAATCCCCACCAGGCAGTGTACCTGACCGATGTAGTATAGTGTAGTGGCAAGTACCAGGGGATTGATCGTTCTATAGGGGAATAGTGTCGTTAGGATTGAAAAACTACTCTAATAGGTCTAAGGGTGAGGGAAGATTCTTTTTGTGTTTTTTATATTTTTATGAAAGCAAGTAAATATCTCGGGTTTGAAGGAGTGGGCGGAATTAGTTGCTAGTCAACTAACCCAAATAACTACAAATGCAAATAAAATAAAATAAACTGAAAGTAAATGTTGTGAAAACTATATGGAGAGAAATGTGTTTACTTAGATTTCCTTACTCCCTAACTATCTTTTACCGATTGATTAGTGTGTATTAATTGCGTGGATGACGGATTGTATTCCTTAATACCATTCGTAGGGGTGTGTACGGACTTCCCCTAACTCTATGAGATCCTACTTCACTCCTATGTCGAGCCGGCTAAGAAGCTCCTAACATGGGATCACTAGAATTCACTCATGCATTAAATACAATCAAATAACCTTAGTACACCTTGGTTCATGTTTCTTAAGACGTTCAAGCATGTTACCAATCGGAAGTCTGCCAGTTTTCTTAAGCCTAACATCGATAATCACCCATCCAATACAATTAATAACACACCATTCAATCAATAATCAATAGTTAGGTTTCATTAGATCTAAGCAAACACAAAGAAAACCTAGCCTAGCATGTTAAACAAAAGACAAGAACAAGATAGAATCAAACAACACATAGACATATTGAATGATTAATTGATTACTTATCTTCAATGTAACATGGAAGATCTCAAGGTAAAAAAACCTTGAAAAAGCTGCTAAAATTTGTATTAGGGTTTCTCTCTAAAAAGTTCCACCCTAATGACTAAAAATTGTGAGAATATATATAGAAAAACAGATCTGACGGCGTCACGTTGTAGCTGTGACGCCGTCACCTCGCCGTGCTTAGGGTTTCTTGATGGCCTTCTTGACTCCGTCCCCCTTTAATCTCCCAAAATCCGTTCTGGCTTATCAAGGCTTGACGGCGTCACATCCAAGCTTGATGCCGTCATGGGTACTATTCCAGCAGACTTTAGCACTTTGTCGAATTCTTCACTTTTATGCTCCAAAAACGTCCAAAATGCTTCCTTTTCCAGAATTTCTCTCCAAAGTACCTAAAATGACAAAAGGAACGATTTAGGGTAATAATTGATCAAATAAATACGATTTAGAGCTTAAATGACCCCCGAAAAGCGGTACACTTTTCGCCTTATCAAATACCCTTACACTTGAGATTTGCTTGTCCTCAAGCAAATGCGCTTTTATTCTAATCAAAATACAAGTTAGGGGTCATTTAACACTAATATAAAAGTAATTACAACAAATAATCGTTCTACTTTAATCATAATAAGCACGGATATTACATACTAGCACCTCACAAGTAGTGTTTAGATTAAGATAATCGAAACACTTGGAGTACTTTTAAAATATTTAGCACATCTGGGGGTAATAATGTTGTTCTTCCCCATTACTCCATTACACTAGTACTTTACCCATGAGTCCCAATCGTCCCAAAACAATATGTACAAGGATATGACTCGACTTAGCAACCATGTAATCAATTAGATAATTAACTAAGGGTTTAACAAATGTTGTCACAATAATGCACTAAAGGTGAGTGCATACAAGGTAGGCTAAGGCGATTTGGGTGTACATTTAAGTGGGTTGTAACAAATTCTTCCTTTAAGTAAAATGCTTAAAGTTAGAAACGAAAAGGATAGCCTCTGGAGGGTGTACTAGGGGTATCGTGTACCAAAAATGGGTACAACGCAAAGGTGCGGGAGAATTACTTGACCAATGAAGTCAATGTAATTATAATACAGGTGTTAAACATGGGTTAATCCTAATGCCTCTTATCATATAGTAAATCTAACTACACGAATGTAGTCTCACTTGTGGATTCGGGATGGTCCTATCGCAAGTTCTAGAATCTAAGTGCTACCGGTACACACATCATACCATAAATGCTTTTCCTACCAATTCTAGGGGCGAATCTCACATATTTAGGGTGGAAAATTTTTTTAGTGGTACGGTTTTGTGCTAGTCATATAACTCCTATCCATGAGACGCTCATTAAGACCAAAGTTTCACTCCTATATGTTATAAAAAATTTTAAATTTGGCACTAAAATTATCCTAACAGGTATTTCTCTCAGTTTTATTACACATCTACCATCAAACAAACAAAAATCAAGCGTAATTGCATTCTCTAAGGTATCGTAATTTACCCCCCCCCCTTTACACTTAAGATGAACATTGTCCCCAATGTTCAAATAACAAGATGTAAAAGTAAATAAGGTAAAAGAATGAGATCAAATACTCCCCTGATTCGCTCGGTGGATAATGTAGTAACATGGTTAGATCTTCTTCCAAGAGAATGTAGAAGCTCCAAGATTAAAGCATTGCCAAAAGCTTGATTCCACGTACATCTCCTTGTCCAAAATAACCTGTTAATCCTAAGAAAAAAAACGAAAACCAAAGCATCAAACCGAACAAAGACAACTCACAATTAGAAGTAATTCCAGACTTAGAAATAAAACAATTAAAGATATAATGGTTGCAAAATGAATGTTTACAGATTACTGGAAGTTTTAATTCCTAGAAATTCTGTAAAACATTCATTGTGACTCGATACAAGCATTTGACTCGAACAAACACTAATATGTAAGCTAATTTAATATTATTATGATTCATGTTCAATCTTGTTCTTTAAAACAGATTTAGATTTCCCTTACACTTATCTTTTGCAAAATACCTTTATATGTAGTTAAGACGAAATTAGAAACAAAATAAAGCATTTTCACAATTTAATTTGAAACATGAACCAATAACAATGAAAATAAAACACACATACGGAAATTAAAACAAACAAACAAACAAACAAAACAAACAAAGCAAATAAAGCTTGGGTTGCCTCCCAATAAGCGCTTGTTTTTGTTCGAGTCACGAGCCTGACTTTACCCTTATTTAACAGAAATAAGGGAGGTTTTCCCTACACTTAGAATTAAGTGCGGGTGGAAGTAGCGATACACACCCTTAGGGTGGAAATATGCCACGTGAGATGAAGGGGTGAGTGAATGGCTTCCTTCATCCTAAAACTACCCGGATNATAAGCGCTTGTTTTTGTTCGAGTCACGAGCCTGACTTTACCCTTATTTAACAGAAATAAGGGAGGTTTTCCCTACACTTAGAATTAAGTGCGGGTGGAAGTAGCGATACACACCCTTAGGGTGGAAATATGCCACGTGAGATGAAGGGGTGAGTGAATGGCTTCCTTCATCCTAAAACTACCCGGATAATATTGGTTGATGGGTGGGTCGGTTCCTCTTTTGTCTCCTAGATGTAAATCTAAGGATGAAAAGTTGTGTAAAGGTTGAGGTTCTGGTTTATCAACACTAGGAAATTCCCTAGAACTAAGAGTAAGATTATCATTACAAGTGTTCAAACCTGTATCCTCTAGTTGTGTTTGGTTCAAAGGTTCTACCTCCATCGGGATTCCTAAAGCCTCTTCTACTTCTTCCGGGTAAGTCACGGGCGATGCGTGTGCCTCAAATAATGGTAGGACATGTGGGGTACTTTGTGTGCTTGGATTATTCACTTCATCCTCCATTGTATCTAGATTACCTATGTGTTCATCTTGTATTATGGTGGCTCCTAACCATGACATGCACTTAGGTATCTCAACACTAACATATTCATCCCCAAACAAACTTGTTTCATGATCCTTGAAATTTGTGGTCGATTGACTTGTACTAACATTTGTTGGGTTGTCAACTCTATAATAATATGGGGCACACTCTTCTATGGCATCCCATGCTTCTTCAGCATTTAATTCCCTAAAGTCCCCATTGGCAAAATCCTCAATGCACATTTGGTCACATCGGTCGACACGATAGTAAAAGGTTTGGGTTATGGATGCTAAAGCGAAACTATGATGAGGGACTATTCGGAGTGAATTTTTAAAACGAGTCCATGCATCATATATGGGTTCATCTCGATATTGTTTGAACATCAAGATGTCATTAGGGTAGAATGGCTTTTGTGGTCGGTGGTGTGGTGGATTCGCGTACTCCATAATGGTGAACGGAAGAGTCGATGGAAAGGTTTTTACGAACAAAGACACAAAGAAAAGATAGACTACCAGAAAGCTAATAAAAAGACAATAAAAATCTCACTAGATAGGAATCTAATTAGTAGACCTAATAAAATTAAATTTCAACCTAAGCAATAACTACTACCGGCAGCGGCGCCAAAAACTTTGATGCGTGAGATTGCAACCTCGCAAAAAGGTTTTACTTCTCAAGGGATCTTGAGAAGCTTGCAATCCCCACCAGGCAGTGTACCTGACCGATGTAGTATAGTGTAGTGGCAAGTACCGGGGGATTGATCGTTCTCTAGGGGAATAGTGTCGTTAGGATTGAAAAACTACTCTAATAGGTCTAAGGGTGAGGGAAGATTCTTTTTGTGTTTTTTCTATTTTTATGAAAGCAAGTAAATATCTCGGGTTTGAAGGAGTGGGCGGAATTAGTTGCTAGTCAACTAACCTAAATAACTACAATTGCAAATAAAATAAAATAAACTGAAAGTAAATGTTGTGAAAACTATATGGAGAGAAATGTGTTTACTTAGATTTCCTTACTCCCTAACTATCTTTTACCGATTGATTAGTGTGTATTAATTGCGTGGATGACGGATTGTATTCCTTAATAACGGTCGTGGGGGTGTGTACGGACTTCCCCAACTCTATAAGCTCCTACTTCACTCCTATGTCGAGCCGGCTAAGAAGCTCCTAACATGGGATCACTAGAATTCGCTCATGCATTAAATACAATCAAATAACCTTAGTACACCTTGGTTCATGTTTCTTAAGACGTTCAAGCAAGTTACCGTATAGGAGGTTAGCCAGTTTTCTTAAGCCTAACATCGATAAACATTCATCCAATACAATCAATAACACACCATTCAATCAATAATCAATAGTTAGGTTTCATTAGATCTAAGCAAACACAAAGAAAACCTAGCCTAGCATGTTAAACAAAAGACAAGAACAAGATAGAATCAAACAACACATAGACATATTGAATGATTAATTGATAACTTATCTTCAATGTAACATGGAAGATCTCAAGGTAAAAAACCTTGAAAAAGCTGCTAAAATTCGTATTAGGGTTTCTCTCTAAAAAGTTCCACCCTAATGACTAAAAATTGTGAGAATATATATAGAAAAACAGATCTGACGGCGTCACGTTGTAGCTGTGACGTCGTCACCTCGCCGTGCTTAGGGTTTCTTGATGGCCTTCTTGACGTCGTCCCCCTTTAATCTCCCAAAATCCGTTCTGGCTTATCAAGGCTTGACGGCGTCACATCCAAGCTTGATGCCGTCATGGGTACTATTCCAGCAGACTTTAGCACTTTGTCGAATTCTTCACTTTTATGCTCCAAAAACGTCCAAAATGCTTCCTTTTCCAGAATTTCTCTCCAAAGTACCTAAAATGACAAAAGGAATGATTTAGGGTAATAATTGATCAAATAAATATGATTTAGGGCTTAAATGACCCCCGAAAAGCGGTACACTTTTTGCCTTATCAGTCTCTAAGCAAAATCCCAATAGTTTGACCACATTCCCATGATTGACTTCTGAAAGAATTACCACCTCATTGATGAACTGATCTATTAGGATCGTTGTTTTATGTTGATATTGTGATTNTATGCTCCAAAAACGTCCAAAATGCTTCCTTTTCCAGAATTTCTCTCCAAAGTACCTAAAATGACAAAAGGAATGATTTAGGGTAATAATTGATCAAATAAATATGATTTAGGGCTTAAATGACCCCCGAAAAGCGGTACACTTTTTGCCTTATCAGTCTCTAAGCAAAATCCCAATAGTTTGACCACATTCCCATGATTGACTTCTGAAAGAATTACCACCTCATTGATGAACTGATCTATTAGGATCGTTGTTTTATGTTGATATTGTGATTCGGGAGGTCGGGTTAGTGGAAGAAGATGATATCCATGGTTAGTGAGACAAAGTAGAGAGAGTAAGGAAAGATGTGTGTTTTATTGATAATAGAGAAAATGTAAGGTTACACACACTAGTCTCACCCTCCTAGTGAAGTCTAGGAGGGCTTATATAGCCTAACACAATCATACTATTGGAATATTACATAACTAGTCCTTGCGTTTTGGCTAAATAGGATAACTAATGTAATCCCGTAAATGTCGTTCCATTTACGTGTTAGGATGATTCCTAACAATCTTCCCCCAATGGAGCGACATAAGGGATTACTCACAACTTTTCCTACAAGTACAAATACAAATAAAGAAAGGTCTTCATCGGCTCTTCAAGTGCTGAGGATGACTATAGTTGACGCTCTTTGTCTTCATCTTGTACCTCGGCTTGAGAACTTTTTCTTCACTTGTAGGGAAATGATGTAATATGCATGAACTAGATTAACTTCCCCCCAATTCATGCTGCATGGCTTTAGCGGCTTCTTCATACGCTTCTTTTTTTTGCAAAGTTTCTGAATCAGCTTCCCCCAAAACTGACAACCGTCTTCAGCATATTCGAAACTTTGATGTAGTTAACATGTCTTCTAAATTTTGAAGTTTTGAGTACGCAGCGGAATTTGTAGATAACACTGTAAACCACACCAAGCAAATCTGAGTAGTTACTTTTGAAGATCTTCTCACGTATGTAGGCTACTTCATACTCCACAACCAACGAGAGTCGAAATGATTACACCAAAATCACAAAACTGAACCACTGATCATCTCTGCGGAGGTCATTCCGGTAGTAATAAAATTGTAAGCTCGATCACGTGAGTCTATTATGCGTCACCGATGTGCACATTTCTTCCCCCTGAATGCAGATCCTCGTGGAGCATGAGTGTTTTCGCAAAGAAATCAAGAAAAGTCAAAGAAGCACAAATAAACACTCCTCTATCTTCGCCCACGATGCCTTCTTTGAAATCGGAAGCATATACACTATGTTAACAATGGAAAATCGGAGGCAGCGTAACCCCATATGTCCAATTAACCAAACAGGTGTGAAGTACCATAACTAGCCCATGAGAATCAACTGCTAATAAACATCTCTACTCTTTTATACTCCTCTCAGCTAACTCTTTTCCGACCCCATTATCATTCTGAAGGCTTTATGTAGTGACTACTGATGGAGAAAGCCCATTATGACGAACTTGAGACTAAAGTAAAATAACCCAAACTTATGACTTAAGCTTGCACTAATGTATGACTAAGAGCGGTGTAGAGAGTTCGCACCCCATCGAATCCCTAAGTACTCTATACTCATCAACCAACCAACCATCAAGTACAAGACGTACATCACCTCTTGATTATCCACAACTTCGTGTGACACTGAGCACTACAACGTAACTCCTTAAAGTGATAGTTATACTCTGAGAGCACTACAACGTAACTCCTTACATCAGGTATAACTAGACAACTCAAGTCTCTGTCATTTGTACGGACAAAAACTCGAACAAGGATCTCGAAGAATCTTCATCTAACCAACCCCGATATCTTCAGTTACTAAGTACACGCACCCGAGATATTCTACTTCAACCTCAAATAAATAATAATGAATCAACGCCGTAGTCACATCTTGCAGTTAAAAGGCCAAAATCTAGCCTTTGATGGTTTAAGTGAACTTTGATAATGGTTTCCCGATCTTGTCAATAATGTATCCCCGTGAAAAATTTGTAATAACCAAAATGCCACTCATTTATGCCAAATGTGGAACTAAAATTAACACAATGCATTCAATGGGATATTAAAATTCAACCCTTGTATTATTTCGTGATAAAATATTTCAGCTTATTAATTTTGGCTCTAGCATTGCACGTTAATTCTCATCCCAAAAATTCGAATATAAGCCTAATCCAATATGTGAGAATTCATTTAAGCCCGAATCAAACCCATTCCAGTTGCCACATATGTAGTACACGGCCCGGTTCAAAAGAATTGTAAGACCCGGTATAAAACTGTGGTAATCCTATCACGTGTAATCATAGGTATAACCTTAAACACACATTTGATATGTTTGTCCTAACCCTGATCTCATACACATCCGCCCCCATCTTTTTCTAACACAGATCAATTATCTCCTTCTTTCACTCAGCCACCAAACACATCAGATCTCTTTGGTTAAGATCTGCTTCTCCCAAATCCTTCAACACATAAGAACAAGCAACAGCCGCAGCCACCAACACTCCATACGAACACTGGTCATCTTCCATGGTTTGATTAAAACTGTTCGAGCACTAGATGAGGCTTCAATATCTCGTTTAAGGTATACGGTAGGTGTAAGTAGGATGTTGTTCATTCCTTGTCTTATAATCGAAAGAAAGAGAGATGATAACATAATTGTTATTGTCTTATATTTTTGAGTTTCGTATAAATAAAAATAAGTTTAGGCTTCAAAAAGATCAATGATGGTTTGTGTCTTTCGTATGGTAGGCCCTTGAAAGTCCTGATGTTACTTTGACTCTCACGAAAGAATGAGATAGCTGAGATCTTATAAATGTTTACTTTTATGTGTCGAGTCTTGTTCTTGGGTTGAGATGAGAATACAATAAAGAAGTTTGTTGTTCTTGACGTGTGAAATGAGATGGGATATAGGATTAGAATGAATTTGATGTTGGTTGACACTCTGGACTTATGACGTTGAAAAAGCTGAAGTCAAAGAGTTATATGAGTTTTGGTTGATGGTCTTGGTCTTTTCTTCATCTCATCTTCCATCTGATAAAATTTTCGAAACTTTTCACACAAAAATTTTTGAAACTTTGTGCTTTCTAAAATTATCGAAAAGTTTCTTTATGAAAATATTTATCGAAAATTTCTTGACAGAAAATTTTTGAAAATTTTGTCATAAAATTTTCAAAAGTTTTATCCATTTAAAAATTTTCGAAAGTTTTAAAATTTTCGAGAATTTTCTCACTTTCGAAATTCTTATACAAGAATTTCGAAACTTAGGGTTTTGACTTTTTGACCGTCAGCTCCGACGAGAAATTCCGATCAGATTCCAACCAGTTTAGCATAACCCAGAAATAAACCCACTTTTCGACCAGATTCTGCCCACTTTTGACCAATATTCAGACCATCGTGTTCTGACGACATATTCTTCATGAGGACGGTACAAAAAGTCACTAAAAGATGATAGTTACATTAAACTGTTAACATGACACAAGATGACCACAAAAAATAGATGAATGAAACTGATGGTGAAAGGAAAGGACTTTTTGACCAATTGTACACAAATAAACTGTTATAACCAAAAAATATATGTAAAAACAGACAAAGGACATGGTAGACAGTTTCAAGATGACGCCTTTTTGATAAGATTCGACCACAAATCAACAAAGAAAAAAACTTTGGCTCTGATACCACTGTTAGGATCGTAGTTTTATGTTGATATTGTGATTTGGGAGGTCGGGTTTGGTGGAAGAAGATGATATCCATGGTTAGTGAGAGAAAGTAGAGAGAGAAAGGAAAGATGTGTGTTTTATTGATAATAGAGAAAATGAAAGATTACACTGACTAGTCTCACCCTCCTAGTGAAGTCTAGGAGGGCTTATATAGCCTAACACAATCATACTATTAGAATATTACATAACTAGTCCTTGTGTTTTGGCAAAATAGGGTAACTAACGTAATCCCGTAAATGTCGTTCCATTTACGTGTTAGGATGATTCCTAACATGATCTAATTGGCTTTCATCAACAATTTTTGATTTTTTAACTGCCACAATCCTTCCATCAACTAACATACCTTTGTAGACTGTACCTTGGCCTCCTCGACCAAGAACTCTGTTGTCATTGAAGTGCACTATTATCATCCACAGAAAAAATAAATGTTATGGCGTCGGTTGCTGTGAAACAACACTTCCTTGTTATCTACAGCCGTACAGCTTGAATCTCACGGGTTTACAAAGGCATGGAATTTGTGGTAGATATGCTTACCTGGTGGATAAGATGACATACTTTCAAGGAAGCCACTTATCTCGCCAATCTTCTACTGCAGAGAGCAGCTCTGTTCATATCCCAACATCATTATTGTGGACCTTATTACAGAAGATAACCATCGTCATGTAAGTTGTTATGCTTCGTGGTCTAGACTCCAAGTGAATCTGGGTAATAATAATGCTATACATTCTTGGAAATGTCTCTTCTCTCCATCCTCACCAAACGAAGGAAACCCTTATTTAATGGGAGGTGATTTGCACACTCCCATAAATGATTGGGACACTCTAATTTAGAGTGTCCCAATCTTTTATGAGTGTGTGCAAATCATCACCCAAATAGATGGATGCCATGGTACGCAGTTCCCTTTTGTTTATTTTTATTACAGTTTCATTTTTTCCAGCATTATTGCGTGTGTTTGTTTCTTAACATTTAACTTTCTCTTATGGTACATTCATTTAGTTAATGAAGAGTGTGCAAGGTGCAAGCATAATGGAGATGAATGTGACTATGACCCGATATATGACGTTAATGGCGTACTTAACAAATGGAACTTCACTTGTTATCATCGTGATTATTTCCTTGGAACAAGCTCATACTTGGGTGTTATTCTAGGTAATTTGAATTTCAACTCTTTGTGCTTAGCTATAGCATGAGTAGTGTGGTCCATACAACTTTACGAAATTTATAACCGATACAACTCTATATAGTCCTACCATACCTTCGATACTACCATGATCCTGGAGTGGCTCAATGGTGTTAGGTCACCATATTGTAAACACAAGTATATATTTTGGTAGAAATAAGATGAGAATAAAGATTGGTTGATTATAACAATATGAAAGATGAAAGTGCAAGAGTTTCTCTAATGAAATGAAATAACCAACAATTGTATGTGTTACATAAGCTCACTATTTATAGGCAGGGTCTAGGGCAACACTCCCTTCCCTTCCTATCATTCTATTCGTGGGCTTTGGAGGCCCATTGGATGCTTACATAACTTAATACATAAACATAAGTAAGATAAATAAACTAGCAACCTATTACATATTGTAGAAATGACCGAGACTTGAGAGATTACGTAAAACGTGATCCTAACAATCTCCCCCTAAGGGTCGGTCATGAAGACTAATAGGGTTGCTCAACGTCTTTTACTTTGTCTTTAAACTTTGGCTTTCACGGCTTTAGACGTCTTTAAAAAATTCATTAGCAAAATGATTCATCGTTCTTTGTTCTTTGTCTTTGATGATGTGATAGTGATCAAGTGATGTCGTATTCTGCCGTTCGTCACTTTCTTAGTCTCCAGTGGATCCGCGCTTTTCCAACATGCTCATACATCTTTGGCATTGATGCTTTCATACATATGTAGCTCTTTATTTCATTGTTTGAAGATTCTTTGTGTTGACGTAGAATCCTTCTTTGAAGATTGCTTAGCATTAGATCATTGTCCTTTTACTTTGTAGATTCTTTCATTTGCCGTAGAATCTTTCTTTGACTTTAACAATGCATTGATCTTTGAGAAGAGCTTTCTTAATCTTTGAGATGTAGGTATGAGCATGTGGACTTTGGTGTTCAAGATGGTAGTTGTACCTGCATTGAAACAATTAGCAATAATCCGTCCGGTACTTACAGGTTTGGAATTAGAATTCGTCGACAGCATAGTGTGAAGACTCCTTCTAATCCTTACCAAGGCCGTTCCTAATCGGATACCCCCTAGAGGGCTTACACAGACATACATAAGTCCATCGTAAACACTAAGCGTGATCCACAAGGAATTACCGAAGTGACCTGCTGTCAGGGCTGTTTGATGTTGACCCTGGCAGGATTTCCGTTCAATCATTCGAGAAATACATAAGTAAATCCCTCATAAACGTTCTAGGCAGATTGCTAGGATCTGCGTAGGACTCGATAATTTACACTTAGTGTCCAATGATGTAAGACACTAGTGTAGAAGTATTATGTGTTCCTAAGAGATCTTTGATGTATCTCGTGGCTCTAGACTCGATAAGTGCACATTTGGTTTCCTATGCGGAGAATAGGGAGAGGTCTCCTGTTTCAATATCACCCTTCTCTAAGAAAAGGTCGATAGATTATACTGGTTCCCCGTGAGAATGAAACAAACTCTTTTGAGAGAACTTGAGTGGCTTAGAAGGTTAAGTGCAGTGCGTCACTGGGTCCATGACGATTAGTCTTCAATACCGGTGTCGCCTTAGCAACTCCAGTAGCATATGAATTGAACCCGGTGTCTGCCCTAAGGTTGAACATATGGAGGGCTATTTCTTTTCACCCTTTTCTTTACTTTTCTTTTTAATTCTTCAACCCCTTCTTTCTCCTTTCATTCCTTTCTCCTTTTATCATATCATACCTAAGGACTTCTATTTTCTAACTATTGCTGATGTCCTTGGGTAGATCCCTCCGGTTCTGGCGGATCATAGGATGGTTTTTCCTATCCTTAGTCACCTTATAACTTCATGACTATCCTATTGATGCCTTTGAACCAAATATTTGAAAATCTCTCAAAGTGTTTATATTTATAAAACTTTTTGTAAACACTTTGAGGGTTTTGATTTCTTATGAAAGACTCCCCCTCCACATATGCTTATGAATGTTTTTCAAATTTGCATATGCAGGAAGAGTAGGCACTTTTGAATTGATCCACTCTTAATAGACATATACCCGAGGGATACGTTTACGTTGCTTAGTTAAAGGGATCCATTATCAGTTTTTAGGTGATAACTAGCCCTAATAACTAACTTGAAGTTGTTAACATTCCTAAAAGGAAGTTAGACCCGTCAAAGTAAACGTCTAAGAAGAGTTTCTCGAAACGGTACTTTCTACTTGGATAAATCCTTTCGAATACTAACATTTGTTGTTTCGTCAATTCATGGGTTAATTCTGAGTCGAGCTCGCACAAGATAAAACTTTTGACATCATATTTTAATCACTTTTCATTTTCTCCCCCTCAAAAATAGCATATCAGATGTTGTTTTTGTAAATCTTTTGATTAAAATATGCCTTTTTAAGTCTTACGGGGAGAAATCAATCAAGACTTTTAAGATTTGAGAACGATATTTTAGGTCAAGTACTCCCCCTCAACAAATGACTACTTATTGAGGTGGAATAGTTGTCTTTTGAGTAGAAATGTAGAAATCATGAAAGGTTTGATAATTCTACTCAAAAGTAAGAAGCTTTCGCTCCTTATGTGAGGATTGTGGCACTGAAGCGTACCACAGGGTCCTTTAAGTACAAAGTGCGGGTTGTACACTGTTATGTGTGCACAAACCGTAGTAATCACAAATCAATCAAAATATAATGAAAATATTGAAATGTTAATACCAGAAGCTAAGTGTCACCAGCAGGCATGGCTTCAAAGTCAGTAAATCGAGGATCAGGTCATCTGAATGTCAAGACCGGGAATGATGGTCGAACGCCGATGTAGCTTTCCAATCTCCTGATCTGCTCACGACGATACAATCTTTCTTCCACCGTATGAACAAAGTTGCGAATCATCCTTCGTGCATTTGCTTTCCACCTCGTATTTTCACCTTTGCTTAACCTCTTCTTGTCATCAAGCAATCTTTCAACTAACCCATCACGAACTCATTTTAGTGTGTCATCACAGAATTTCTGGATCTCATCGAACCTCATGTAGCAGAGCAAATTCCTCTTGTTGAGGTAGGTGATTCTAAATGATGGTTGCTGTATAAGTGTATACTGTGACGACTCTTGAATTTCAGGAAATGTGAGTTGTAGTTTGGTTAGGTTGAGCTTGTTCTGATAACTTTCAACGCCCAGCTGAAGATCTTCCACTCTTTCTTGAACTATTCGTCGTCTGATGTAGAGAAGTAGAGATGCAATGAAGTTGTACTGAGTTGACTTAGGGAANGTTGCTGTATAAGTGTATACTGTGACGACTCTTGAATTTCAGGAAATGTGAGTTGTAGTTTGGTTAGGTTGAGCTTGTTCTGATAACTTTCAACGCCCAGCTGAAGATCTTCCACTCTTTCTTGAACTATTCGTCGTCTGATGTAGAGAAGTAGAGATTCAATGAAGTTGTACTGAGTTGACTTAGGGAAACGTAGCAACTTTCCTTGAACCTTTTCCAAGTACATGTCTTCGATGTCATTGAGGTTGAGGTAAGGGAAGTCTGCTTCACAAAATTTGTACTCCTTTTCATCTAGCCTCTTGACGACAATTTCTTTCATGAAAGTGTAGTTGAACCTTTGCGACTCTAAGATTTCCATGATTGCAACAATTCGAGAGTTATGCTTCACGTTTTCACTTGACGTCAAATGCAATCTGTGAGTGTAGCCAAGTTTACGTTGATCTCGCCAGTGTTGAATTCCAAGAAGAGCTTCTCTGTTGTAGGCAACAACGGAGTCGCTGAAGATCGGTGTTGTTTCTTTAATGGATGGCAATTCATATCTGGAAGCAGGGACTGAGATCGTCAGTGAAGAAGCATATCTTTCTTTAGAGGTCTCATGGGCATGTTGAAGATATCTAAGATCGTTGTTGAAGAAGAATCGGTTGGGAATCTTAGGCTTTTCCGGAAATCCTTGCAGAGGTAGTGGCTTTGTCCAATCGGTGAAGTAGGGCTCGTTGTGCTTGGAGTGTGCATCGTAGTTGGCTTCAGGATTCAGCCAATCGAACGAACCAGATAAGGCACAAGCAATGTTCTCCATGGGATACTGGAGTTCAACATTGTTTCCCGATCGCTTTTTAAGAAAGTCCATAGCTTCACGGTTGATCCTTCGTATATATAGGGTGAGGTTCTTTTCAGAACCAAATAAATTGCGAGAACTGCGAGAACCAGCATCAACCAATCAGATTTTTTGGATATTAAATTTGATTATTTAATTCAAAAGGGTATATTAGTAAATATTCGTTTCCAGCATGCATGATCTGATTTCAAATGGTAGGTGTGCATATGTGCACTGCTTGCACAAATTTCATATTCGTAAACATATGTATGGTTGCACCAAAAAAATAAACATATGTATGGAATTCAATATGACAAAAATACAGATTTCTTCATATCCCATATATGTACATCATGAATTTAAATTCAATTACAAACAAATGAAATTCAAATTACAAAGTAATGCACATGTGCTTCTGTTTTTGTTACGCACACTTGGTCCTTTGTATATACATATGCAATTAAGTTCATTCATATGCACTTGTGTATACAAAACTTCTAAAGAAGGGTAAAACATGTGAAATTCAAATTAATGAGTTAATGCACATGTATTTCTCTTCATTACACACTCCTGGTCACTTTGTGTATACATGTGCATTTTAGTTCATTCATATGCGCTTGCATGTACGTATTCTTCAATATATACATCTTCATATCACTCATTATACGTATGTACTCTCACTAACACATATTATGTGCACTCTTCATATTGCTCATTATAATCATACCTGTAACCACAAACAAATAAAGACGAATTATTTAATCATAACAACTAACAAAACACATATGCACAAAAGGAACAAGTTCATGAAACTGTAAAAACACATATGCATAGAAGGTATCTAATTCATCAAAAACTCTAAAAACACATATGCACTCTCACTACACATATGCATGCCGAGACGATAAGAGCAATAAAAAGTAATAGTTATAAATACTATTTTACCACAAAAACATTACCAACAAACTACAACTAAGTCAACATATTCAAATCTATCTCATCCGACTAGTGTTTTGAGGTTTGCACATGTATTTGCCAACAAAAATGTAACATTAAACCCACAAACAACATTTTATTTTAATATTAACATGTACCAAAGGTAAATGAACATGTCAATTAACATTAAACCCACAAACTACCTCTTTTTAGAATGCGTTAAAATATGAACAAACATAGAATAACACATGTGCAGGTCTTTAGTATTATAGTAACATTTAGAAAAGCCTTCTTTTCGAGCCTAACAGTCAACTACACAAAAGTTAATCCCACATCTAGAAAGGTTTTGTTTTTTCAAATCAATTTTTTTTTCCAGATTGAAACTTATATATATATATATATATATTTTTTTTTTTTTTTTTTTTTTGAGAATAGAAACTTATATTTCGTTAGCCCAAAAAAACTTAGATCGAGAAAAAAAATCGTAAGTAAATGATTAGTTAAAAATATTTAAAAAATGAAGCGAACAATGGCCTTTTTTTTATTGAAAGTAAACGATTTTGCATTAAAAGAATTAAAAAAATGAAGCAAACAATGGCCTTTTTTGATCATATACATTCACGTGATATTACAAGGCCTATGTAAACTATTTTAAATTAAAAATATACACAAACCAATTTAATAGACCCTAGCTACCAGATTCAAAACCATGAACAACAAAAAAAAGTGTACGATTAAGCAATTGAATTAAATATAGAAAACCCCTACTTTAAATTGTATTTAGTTACCTTTTTTACTTGTCAACCGAAATCAATTTCATACAACAATGAATGATGACAATTATGATGATGAAGGTTTGTTGTTGTTTGGGGATGAACATAGCGGTCAAATCTGGAAGAAGGTCGCAACATAGTTTCATCGTTGGGAAGGAGGCGGTCTCAAAACCTTCGTCATCTTTTTTTTAGAAGGTAATGATAGATGGATCAATTAGGGTAGATGAGAGAGAATTGAAGATCTGTGAAAAGAATAAAAAA
>LBNU01023633.1:27529-39659 GCA_014162995.1 Artemisia annua
ATATATATATATGTATGTATATATGTATATATGTGTATATATATATATATATATATATATATATATATATATATATATATATGTATGTATGTATATGTACATATATATGTATGTATGTACATATATATGTATGTATGTACATATATATATATGTATGTACATATACATACATATATATATACATATAATATACATATATATACATATATACATATATATATATATCACACTTAGAACGTAATAAATGGTTATCAGTCCACCATGTCTAACCCACATAAGGATTGGCTAATCCGAGAGCAAATGGCTCTGGGTAAAGATGAATCAAATCCGTTTATGGCAGACAATTTGCCCAAAATTGTATGGTATTCGACTCACCATATCTTTGATAATGAAGAGTTGGCTAGCCCGCAAGATTATGGCTTGTGTTAAAGGCAGTGGAAAACCATGATTGGTAATCAGCTCACCAAAGATAATAAGTGTATTTTATCTAAGAGTTAGCTAGTCCAGAAGCAAACGGCTTTTGGTAAAGACAAATCAAATCCGTTGACAGCTGGTGATTTGCTCAAAATCATTTGGTTATCATTGTACCAAAGTATCACATACTGAACATTGGCTACTCCAGAAGTAATGGCTTTTGGTAAAGAGATAAAATCCATTAAATCTTCATAAAAGATTGCTAGGGACTAGCAATAGTTTAGTGTGGGAGATTGATGAGTGTTTAAATACTCATCATTTTTGTTCCATCTGCACTACAAAAACAATCAAAAACACTTTGAAATGCCTCAAAATTCTAAAAATATCATTGGATTGTGTTTTTATATGTTTCAGGGACAAAAGGATTAAAAACAGATAAAAAACGAACAAAGTTTACATAATTGACATTTTCAGTCCCTGAACTTTCAAAGATTGTCAAAATTAGTCCCTGGTCAAATTATTTCAAAGAAAAGTCAACAAAGGTCCTTGGGAATTTAAAAGTTGTCAAGATTAGTCCCTGGATGAAAGCTTTTAAGAGTTGGCAATTTTAGTCCTTCAACTTTGAAAAATTACACAAATGGTCCTTGGAGGGTTAAAATGGAATAAAATTGCATTTATGGTACTTGGGATATTCTACATGGCAATTTTGGTCCTTATGGTTATTTTGGAATATTGGCAGAACAGGCCCCTCACTTTCAGCATATTACAACTATGGTCCTTGTGCTTTTAACTTAAACCAAATGGACCCTTTACTTATTTATTACCCAAAAAACAAATAAACCCAAAAACCCCTTCCAGCCCATCACCACTACCCGGCCCACTAAGCCAAAAACAAAACACCCCGTTATAACTTCCCAGTCAAACCCCAGCTTTGA
Organism: Artemisia annua; assembly: GCA_014162995.1. Taxonomy (NCBI): domain Eukaryota; kingdom Viridiplantae; phylum Streptophyta; class Magnoliopsida; order Asterales; family Asteraceae; genus Artemisia; species Artemisia annua. The sequence continues at coordinate 28,879 of LBNU01023633.1, forward strand.
CCACCCCTTTTCCCTCCCCTAATCCACCATTACTAAACCTTAAAACCAGGGAGGTTTGTCCTCCCCACATGCCTCCCTATCACTCCCTCCCCCTTTCTTGTCCCCCACAGTACACCCCAACCATTAAAACTTTACCTATAACTACCTAACCACACCCAATTGGCTTACTCTCATTTTCCCGCCAAAATGCAATGGACGGCTCAGATCACTACAAGCCATCCAATGGCTCCAAACAGAAGTGGGAAAGAGAGAGAGGACTGGGAGAAGCCCTATAAGTCAACGAAATGCAAGAGAGAAAGAGTTATGTAGTGTAGCGTAGGAGTAGTGTAGTTTAGTTAAACGTTTGTAGTATAAACTGCAATTTCAGTCGTAATTTTCAGTTCAAATAAGTTGTAATCAGCTTATTTTGTTCAATGTAAACCTTTTTTATCATCAATTTCAAGTTTTCTTTTGTTAACTCAGTTTTGACAATTTTAAGTGAAATTGACAATTTCACTTAACCTTGTTAAAAGTTGCTATTCAGTGTTTCTTTTAGCTCATATTTGTTCATGTAAAAGTTTTTCTAAGTTTCTATGTTGTGTCATTCAGTTTAGCTCATATTCTCAAAAATTACTAAAAATCTCATAAATAGCTAATAAATTCAGAAATCAGTGAAGAAGGTGATTCAGGTTTGAAGCATGGTTCATTATGGATTTCTATGGGTTTAGAAGCTTCATGGGAAGTTTAGGATTGTGAATTAGTCCTTGGTATCTCATTTCTCAGTTGAAATCCTTTGTAAGCCCATTTCCCATTTTTATGCATAATCACTGTAGAATAGATTCTATATGCTTATCTGTGTTTATTAGGGCTTATCCTGTGTATTTGAGTTAACTTGTTGCTATTATGCTCTCATTTGTTCATTTAATCTTTTATTGCTCAAGTTTTTTTATTCCACTGCCTTAATTAGCTTGAATTGAATCTTCTTGTTCTTGTTGATCCATGTGGTAGATTAGTGGTTATTTAGAGTCTATTTAGTGTGTTTAATCTGTTTAAAGCTTAAAAATCAATACTTGTAGTTTTAAATTCCTAAGTTGTAGTGTAAAGTTAAGGTTAAGGGGGTGTTTGGATTTGCTGTCAATTATGTATTCCAGTGTGCTCTTGATGTTGTTTTTAGTTTAGCCATGTTACTTTAGGCTCAATTTGTTCAGAAAGATCATTAAACACTTAGGTCTTTTGGAAGAAAGTGAAAGTTCTCTTTTAAATTTGCTTACAGGTCCACTGTTAGGAATTTAGGTTCTTGATCTCATCAAATCATTTCACTAGTTGTTGTTATTACTTAATTTCATCATTTTATAGCATAACATAACAATATCATTCAGTAAATCAGGATCATACCTAAAAAAAAAGTCAACTTCTTATGTTTCATAAAAAAGTCAAATTGCATGCTAGTTAGTTTTTGCAGAAATGGTGGAATTTCTCTAGGCCTCAATTTTCACTTTTAGCTTCTGAAATTTTGGATTTATAACATTTGGTAGCTTGTGTTTAGTGGACTATTTTTGCTATAATTTTTAGATTTTTTTTAGTTGGCTTATGAGTGACCGTAAACCTATTGCATGCCCTGCACCCAGCTTTACCCCTTTTGACCCATTTTTCTCACATCAATATCTAGCTTATTTCTTGAGCTCATGGCCTAATTCTTGGTGAATTGGAAATATGGTTAGATCAACTTGTTAGATCCTTAAGTGGTTTGGCCTGAATTGCTTATTCCCTTGCTTAATTTTCCCTCTCAAGTTGCCTTTTTTTTGCTTGATATGCTGATGTGCATCAGCATGCAATTGAGCTTGTTGATTTACTAGACTTTGCTTATTCTAGCTTGTGTAGTTGTCTGTTTTAAGCTTGTTTAGGACTGAGATTAATATAGCTTTAGCTTAGTTTCACATTAGGCTAGCTGATTGTTTTTTAGCTTATAGCTTAGTTATCTCATCAAATCTGTTTCATAGCCATTTTCCTTAGCTCATTTCTGATTCTATCCTTGAGTAATTTGTGGGTTTTCAGGTTCTATGGGTAGCCAGTATTATAAGCTTGAGTTTCCCCCCTTTAGGTCTCATAAATTAGCTTATCTTTAGTGCTTATTCTAGCCTAGAAGTAGGGTGCTCAGGCCTGTTTCACCCAAACTGCTTAATGCTTAATCTGGCTGACGGCCTAAGCTTATTTGAGTTTTTTGAGTTGAAGTAAGTTTGTTTAGGTCTATTACACTACACCTGAGCTTTTGGTGCATTCTAGTGCTTATTTGCTTATTCGAAGTGCTTATTCAAACTGCTTATTTGCTCAATTCAGCTTATTAGTGGGCTTATCTAACTTTTTACATTTTTCCTAGTATTCTGCTATCATATAGTATTTATAGAAAATTTTCATAATTATTACTTTTCATTTAGTATTTATAATAATTTAAATTAGTTTAAATAGTTGTTAATTAGTTTTTAATTAATAATAAATAATTAAAAAGTCTAATAAATAATTTTCTTTTTTTTAATAATTTTCTTTTATCATTTGGATTCCAAAAATATAATTTTCACTTCCGTGGAATTTATATTGGACAGAATTCACGTTTTGTTTTGTACGGTTACGTATATTTTTAATTAAACGTTCGTTTTTAAGTTTTTAAACGTTTTTAGGTAACTTTGTTTTGCGTATTTGTTCATATTGCTTTGTTTAGTCATTTTCTTTGATATTCCTGTAGTATAATCACTCATAACCCCTTTCCTGTTCAAAATCACCCGATCACAAGTCGTTTTGATACAGTTGCACGCCTCGCTGGGACATAACGACCCGGGAAAACACTATACTCCAGGGAGATTTGGCCTAAGCTGTTTGACCATATTGACCACACCCGTGGTTGACTTTTGGACTGACTGTTTGAGGCTAGTCAAATTTTGGCGCCGCTGCCGGGGAGGTGTGCTGCGTACTATCAAAACGATTTTGAAGATTAGTGATCTTTGGATATTCACTCATTGTATATTTATCCATCCTTGTCCATATTTTCTTATTTTCATATAAAAACAAAACTGATCGTAAAATTTTACCATTTCAGATTACTCAGGGATTACTTAGTGTGATCCAAGAGGAAACGATTTGGTTTTTCAAAACGATTTCCAAAATCNTAAAAAAAAAAGTCAACTTCTTAGGCTAGCTGATTGTTTTTTAGCTTGTAGCTTTTAGTTATCTCATCAAATCTGTTTCATAACCATTTTCCTTAGCTCATTTCTGATTCTATCCTTGAGTAATTTGTGGGTTTTCAGGTTCTATGGGTAGCCAGTAGTATAAGCTTGAGTTTGCCCCCTTTAGGTCTCATAAATTAGCTTATCTTTAGTGCTTATTCTAGCCTAGAAGTAGGGTGCTCAGGCCTGTTTCACCCAAACTGCTTAATGCTTAATCTGGCTGACGGCCTAGGCTTATTTGAGTTTTTTGAGTTGAAGTAAGTTTGTTTAGGTCTATTACACTATCCCTGAGCTTTTGGTGCATTCTAGTGCTTATTTGCTTATTCCTAGTATTCTGCTATCGTATAGTATTTATAGAAAAATTTTCATAATTATTACTTTTCATTTAGTATTTATAATAATTTAAATTAGTTTAAATAGTTGTTAATTTGTTTTTAATTAATAATAAATAATTAGAAAGTCTAATAAATAATTTTCTTTTTTTAAATAATTTTCTTTTATCATTTGGATTCCAAAAATATAATTTTCACATCCGTGGAATTTATATTGGACAGAATTCACGTTTTGTTTTGTACGGTTACGTATATTTTTAATTAAACGTTCGTTTTTAAGTTTTTAAACGTTTTTAGGTAACTTTGTTTTGCGTATTAGTTCATATTGCTTTGTTTAGTCATTTTCTTTGATATTCCCGTAGTATAATCACTCATAACCCCTTTCCTGTTCAAAATCACCCGATCACAAGTCGTTTTGATACAATTGCACGCCTCGCTGGGACATAACGAACGGGAAAACACTATACTCCAGGGAGATTTGGCCTAAGCTGTTTGACCATATTGACCACACCCGTGGTTGACTTTTGGACTGACTGTTTGAGGCCAGTCAATCATCATCTTTCCTTGATCGTTTGTGTTTACCAGCTGCTTCCTTGCATGATTCTTTAGAGGCAATAGCTTCCAAAGCCTCAAACATCGTTGATTCTTCAGGAGTCTTTTCCTTTTTATCTCGAAATTTAGTGGCTAGCAGGGCTTGTAGTTGTTCGGTTGTAAGGTTTGTAGGTGCGGTTGGAGCCCTGTCAGTGCGGGGATAAAAAGGTGTTGACTGAAGCATTTGTTCAATGATGTGTTTGATCCTGGAGTTCAACTCTGTTTGAACCGGTTGGAGAAGTTCTGACACTGCTGGAGTGGTAATGGCAATAAGATTGTCGTTGAGATATTTTTCAGTGTATGACTTGATCATTCCACTCATGTCAGCTTGAAGGAGTTTGTTAACTAAAGCCGTTGATTCTTAAAGATCCTTAACTTGGTGTTTCAGTGTCGTAACCTGTTTGGTCAGTTTGTGAACCTGGTTCTTGAGATCTCCATTCTGTGGTTGTTTGTCTTTCTTCTTCCTTGCCATAGCAACAGCTTGCTTTAGTTTTTGTGATGCTGTGGTGATGGATGAGCTTCCCTTTTTCTTGATTGACTTGTGTTTTGATGTTGTCTTTGATGGTGGTGGAGAGGAGTGATGTGATGATGATTTTGAAGATGATTCATGATCAGATTCAGATGGAGGAGGAGAAGGATCCTTTGGAGGAGAACCTTTGGGAATAGGAGGATCCTTTGAAGATGACTGTTGTTGGAGTGAGTGTGAAGGTGAGATGATGTATTTTTCGGTGTCGAAGAATTCTTCGTCTTGTTGTTCATCACTAAACAATCTTTCCGTCTCCTCACTTGCTTTCTTCTTCAGTTCTTCTTCTCTTCTTACCTGATCAACGAACTCAGGTGTGATGAACTCAGAAGGCTCTTTCTCCTTTTGCAAGTCTGCAACGTTTTCTTCATCAGCTTCCTTCATAATGACATTCCCTTCTGGATCTTTTTCTTCAGTTTCAGTGATTGTGGGAGTCACAGTTGTGGAAGGAGGAATCAAAGTGCTACTTGAGCCACCCTCTTGTGCAAGTTGATCGAGCGGTTGTTAATGAGGTTGTGGATGTAGGAGATTGAGGAGTGCAGCTTCTTTCAATTCTTTCCGATGCTGCTTCGCTTCTGCTCTTGGGTCGACAATGATGCTTTTAAGTCTACGTTTGTTGAGCAGTGGTTCATCAGCTGGTTCATCTTCTTCTTCATAATATGCACCACCACTAGGTTCACTGATGGTAATCCCTTTGCTTTTCCTTTGTTCTTTCTGAAGAGTTCCCTTGCTTAATTGCTTTGCTAGTTCAAGCCCGGGGAACTCCTCTTCATCGTCTACTCTTACTCTTCTTTCAAAATCTTCCTCATCATCTGACTCAATTCCAAACTCAGATTCAGACTCTGAAGATGAAGACAATGGTTCATCTTGAACGATTTGCTTCGGTGTAATCTTCTTACGAGGTTTAGTAGCAGGCTTTGGTGGAGACTTTGTTTGTTGTGAGATTGTGGTACTGCTTGTGCTTCTAGTCTTGCCACTTCTCCTGCTACGAGTCTGAATTTTGACAACTGGTTNTCAGATTCAGACTCTGAAGATGAAGACAATGGTTCATCTTGAACGATTTGCTTCGGTGTAATCTTCTTACGAGGTTTAGTAGCAGGCTTTGGTGGAGACTTTGTTTGTTGTGAGATTGTGGTACTGCTTGTGCTTCTAGTCTTGCCACTTCTCCTGCTACGAGTCTGAATTTTGACAACTGGTTCGTCTTCATCACCAGTGTATCCTACATTCCCAGCTTGAAAGGCTTTGTCGTAGATTTTGTAATTCTGTGTTTTACGAATCTCGTCATCTAGGAAGTAGTCTGGAATTCTCATTCCCTTGGTCCTTGTTGTGAACTTGATGGTTTTGACAAAAGAGATCTTGTAATCTTTGTTGTATATATCTTTAGGTTCTGTAGGATCATGCATTCTCTTGAGGTAGTCAGGTGTTTTGTTGCAGAAGTGTTCAATCAGCATCTTTGTAAACCTAACGAACGGGATCACATTCCTTTCACGATCGGTTTGGATGTGATGGATCATGTCGCTCATTATCGAACTAGCAAAGTTGATTGGTTGCATGCTCATCATCCCCCAAAATACTTGCAGATGCTCTAGTCGTGGATGTTCGTGACCACTTTTCCTGCCTGAAATGGATCTGACAATCAACATGTAGAAGGTTCTCCATGGTTGTGGTAGATATTTGACGTTGAATCTGGACAGTCTGATAAGTGGTAGTTCGTCTTGAACATCATATCCTAGATCAATAAGATAATCTAGAATTTCAAGTTCGGTTAACATGGGACAGAATTCTTCTGGTGTAGGAAGCATGAGAACAGTTCGAAGAACATCCTGGTCCACGGTGTATTCTTGACGATCCAGTTTGATAGTGAAGGATTCATCGTCCAAGTTTGCTTGAGCTGTGTGCCAGAACTGATGAATATAGAAGATAGGAACCGACGTTGACTTAGTAAGCATGGACTTGCAGGGATGAGCCAGTAGAATGTCTTTAACAATCTTGCACGAATCTTCAAGAATCCGAAGTTTGTTGAAGTCAATTCGTGGATTGTTTTGGCCAATGGTGATGTTGTAGTTAGCTGGGACAACCTCTCTGAGTGCGAGTAACGGAAGAGTTTGTTCGGGGACATTTTCGGTGTGTTCAGCCATTGTATTCTGTTAATGTATCATCATGAAATCAAACATCCAAATTTGTTAGTCATTAGTTCATGTTCATGTTTGATATACATAGATATACAAGTACATGTTGCAATTAAGGTTTAATTAATTAACACGTGAGATGTGGTTGTATTAGCAGTTTTACACATGTAAGCTAAGACATAATGTTCAAACATTCATAACACATAGAATTACAAATCACATCTTAGACATACATATATATATGAATAACACACATCCACAAGTTAATAAAACATGATTACAACACAACCAATACACAGATTCATGAGTATTCATCCTTTAGACATGTTTTCGAAAAGATTACAACAAATGAAGATTCTCAAAAAAATTGTATAAGTGTGATCTCGAAAACATGGCCTCCTGTGTTCTCGATAACATTCATCATGTGTGTTCTCGAAAACTTTTGTACACCTTGTTCTCGATAATTTTCAATAATGAAAGTTCTCGATAACTTTCAATAATGAAGGTTCTCGATAATTTTCAATAATGAAAGTTCTCGATAACATTAGCATCAAAGGTTTTCGAAAACTCCAATGAGTGATCTCGATGATACATGTTTGCATGTTCTCGATAACCCAAGGATCTCGATAACTTTATCAAGAGAACTCGATAATTTATCAAGATTTCTCGATAACAAAGTTATAGAGAGATCTCGATAATTTGTCAAGAGATCTCGATAAAGTTTTCAAAGGATCTCCATAACTCAGTATTTTCGAAAATTCTTATACAAGAATTTTCGAGATCATTGTTGACATACGTTTACCTTTGGAAAAGATTGATCCTTGATTGAAACCTGATGAAATGAGTTTGAAACAATAGTTAGAATCACATTACACGTACTTCCATCAGTTTTCGAAAACAGTTGAAACCCCAAATTATCTAGAACATGGAATTCGAGCAATCATGTAATAAAACCAATGAAATACATCAATTAACATGTAGACAAACACATTCAGACCACTTAATTGGATTCAAGAACACAAGAATGAAAAAACCCAATTCGAACTAAAACCCTTAATTATCTAAATCATGCATATGTGAATTTTGAGGCAATTAACGAGTATGAACATGATAAACACACTCAAAAAAACATATCCCACCAATAAAATCACACAAAACAACACAGAATCAAGAACGCCCAACTCGTACATAAACCCTAATTTCGAATTCAAATCAAACATGTTATTTGTTATGATTGTTTGTTTCTAACATGATTAGTACATATCTAGGAACAAAAGCCCTATGAATAATCAAACAAAAACACATGTATGGATCATGAACGATATTAACGCAAACCCTAGATCTCGAAAACCAAATTGTGAGAAATCTAGCCATTAAAAACATAATTCCTTAAAAACCATGTCTTAAATTAGGTCAAAGATTACAAAAACACTTACGGTTTGAAGATCTAAAGCACGGATTTGTGAAAAGATTTGTGGCCTTGTGATGAGTTAAGAGTGTGTTTGTTTTTTGTTTTTGTGGAAATAATAAAAACGGGGGGGGGGGGGGTTGTTTTTGTGAAAGATTTTAAAAACTTTGTAAATTTGGCAAAAGCAGTCCCTTAACTACATAACATACTTTATAAGTCCTAAACTTTGATATTTAACGATGTAAGGTAACGACCGTTAGCAACAAAAACATTCTAGGCTAAAAGGAAATTAAATAAGTATTTAACTTAACAAAACGAGGGATAAAGCGTGAAGTTCCACCATTATTATTGACAACATCATCTTTTTGAAATATGCAAGTACACATGTTTGAACAAGATTTTTAAATTTTGAAGAACATTGTCTCCCCCTCAACACTTGGTGATCAAATTGAGAAATTTTTGAGAAACCGAAGTGTTGATAGAGGTAGTGTACTTGCGTTCGAAGAACGAAAAAAATAAAACGGAAGATAAAAAATGTAAAATCTTTTTGGTGTTTTAGAAGATATTTTTGATAAATATTTACAAAAATAGTTTTGGTATTTGACTCAGTTAATTGTTTTCAAGAAAAGATTTTAAATCATCTGGAGTCAAACACCGCATACCAATCCGGTGGACTAGTTCAGAAAACCTTGATGGAGGTAACGGTTTCGTGAACAGATCGGCCAGTTGGTATTCAGTACCCACAAAATATAACTCAATTGTACCCTTTTCAACATGCTCCTTGATGAAGTGATAACGGAGATCCATGTGCTTAGACTTTGAATGCAGAACCGTATTGCAGGAGATTGCTGGGATGAGTTTTTCAACAAGAGTATTGGCTCAGTTTGAAAATGCAATGATACATGCTGCTACATGAACCTTTAACCGCTTGCTGGCTGATGTTCAGATATATACAAAGATATATACAACGGATTAAACAGGTTCGTTGTTTTCTCTATAGCTATATGCCTATATATGAATGGCTCAATATTAGGTGTGTTGGTGATTGATCCGACCTATCCTGTTTAGTGTATATTATATCAAATCAATTGGCCCTGCTTATTTGCTTGCGGATAAGTGGAGTTTTGCATTTTTTTTTTAAACCAATTCAGATAATAAGCAGTAAATAAGCGCTTTAAAATAAGCAATCCCAAAGACTAAAGATGAAATAATGAAGACGCTTTTTTAATTTCTTACGGAGGTGTTTAGGATTGCATATGTTAAGCTTCCATTTACTAATAAAAAGGTTCCGGTGTCATTCCGAATGTACTTATCTCAGTTCCGGTGTCATTCCGAATGTACTTATCTCAGTGTTTGCCATGATGTTATCAAATCTGCAAGTTTTAAGGATGGTGGGGATTCCATATTTTCATGCAGATAATAGCAAGAAAAAACATAATTAGGCGGGTGCAAAATAAACGCATGAACTAGAACTACTACAATGACATCAAACGATTCTCCAATGGTCTTCCGGTTGAATGCAAGCGGAATTCCTCTGAGCGTACTTAGGATTTTAATTTTCGTATATTTATTGTGATATGATCATAAAGATTATTTATTCGTTCATTAATTGTACTCTGCACAAACTAATATAATCAATAAATTATACAGAAATATATCATAGTAACTAGCAGCATGTTAGCTTATGGCCTTATATATCAACTTTAATCATATAGTACAGTTTTATTAAATAATTTCCTCTAAAATCTTTAAAGTATGATGAGTGAAAAAGGATGACTATGTATGATCATGTTGCAACACTTACTAAACGCAACGTAAAATACTTCTTTAACAAAACACCCCGCGGCAACGCGCGGGTTTCCCACCTCGTTACATACTATGTAACAATATATTGTATGACAACTTATTAAAAAAAAATCCACCATGTACATCATTGAGTAATCTACTCATCGGAACTTAAGAATGTTGATGTTGATTCCCCATTCGATAGCATCGATAATTCATGCCCATACGTCACTGACTTGGTATTATTCTGAATCGCAGATGGAATATGCGACGTTCGTATGGTTTCTAACTCGACAGCTACTTCTTTCATTGTTGGCCTATTCTTTCCATTGAAATTCAGACATCGCATTGCGAGGTTAGATACTGCCAACAGCTCATCTCTAGTGCCTTCTTTAATAACCATCGCATCTAATATAGACATAACACGACCTTCTTCCACAGCCAACATAAAGTGTGTAGCCAAACTTCTGTTTTCACCAAATCTAGTTAATGAGATGGGCCTTTCTCCTGTTAAAAGCTCAACCAAAACAACTCCAAAACTATAAACGTCACTTTTTTCAGTGAATTGGCTAGATTGAAAATACTCGGGGTCTAGGTAGCCAAATGTACCTTTGACTATGGTGGTTAAGTGCGTTTGATCTATTGATACGAACTTTGAAGTTCCAAAGTCAGAAACTTTGGCCCTATATTTATCATCTAAAAGTATATTAGCCGTCTTGATGTCCCTATGGTATACTGGAATGGATGTGGCTGAATGTAAGTAAGAGAGTGCTCCTGCAACCTCTGTAGCAATTTGCAGTCTCATGTTCAAAGACA
>LBNU01023633.1:40201-73578 GCA_014162995.1 Artemisia annua
AAAAAAAAAAAAAAAAAAAAAAAAAAAAAAAAAAAAAAAAAAAAAAAAAAAAAAAAAAAAAACTGGAAAACACGCAAAGAAATACATACCACCGCATTCACCAACCAAATAAGGGTTTTCTGGGGCACCATCGTTGAAACATCTCCAAGTATCCACTAACGTACCATTACCCAGATCTAGTATGAGCTTAGAGGGTCTATATCCATCACAACAAGTTAATTGGTCTTTATCACGGTCTGAAAGGATCCACAGCAGTGATGTTGGAACATATGAGCTGCCCTCTCCAGCAGATGATTGGCGAGAAATGCTTCCTTTATCATATAAATTCTGATCCACCAAAAAGGCCGATCCACAACCGCCATCTCCACCTATCTGATTTTCTAAAGCTGTGAGGTTCATTCTATAAGACTTTAGAGAATGAGGAATTGTTGTTTGGCAACAATTGATCCCAAAACAGTTCTTTGCATTGATGATAACAGTAGTAGTGTCATTATTGCAAGCGGTGGAACATCCTGTCGGAAACCCACCATGATCATCCATCATGAAAGCATTACCACAGTACCCCTCATAAACCAATGTATTGTGTGATTTGGAAAACAGGAAGGGACTTCTAGTAAGATTCACACTCTTAATCGTCTGACTGCAATCAGAGAACTTTGGCATATTAACGGTGACTGTCTGATTTTGTAAGTCAACACCCACCAATTGGAGGTGATTAAGTGCAGCTAGATATGGCTCAGAGGAGATGCAATCGACAATGTACCATTCGTTTAAAGAACAGCTTGCTCTGATTCCAAAAGGATATGGAATCACCACGTTGTTCCCGCACGTGTCTTTGCACCCTGGCCTGGCGTATTTCACAGTTCCTGTGTTTTAAGATACATTTTAGGACATATATTTTTATGTAATAGTAAGTGTAACTCGGATCAATACGATGATACCATGTATTTGGTACGGCTTGAACAAATAATTATTGATGAAAAGTTATACATAGAGCTCTCTTCATGAATAAGACGATAACATGAGGTAAATTTCAATGAGTTATTGTATGATTATCATTAAGAGAAAATCACCAAAATAGACCGGTCGCCTTATGATATCACTTTCTAGACCTAAAATTTTCAAAAGTCTAAAATAGACCGGGGGCGATCTTGTTTTGGGCAACTCTAGTCTGTTGACTAAAATACCCCTCTGCACCAAACGTTATTACAAAATCAAGATTCCGATTACAAAGCCAAATTCCGGTGACACCATTTACAAACCCAGATCTCAGATCCAGTTGCATCTCCAACCACGACCATTATATCATCAACCCACAAACACACAAATTCATTTATTTGTTGATATTCATATCGAAACCTAAAGAACATAAACCCAGCTACCAGAACACAAACCAAAGAACACAAACCCGGTTCAAACCCAGATTCCGCCAGAAACCGCTGCACAAAGCCCTACTATCTCGCCGAAAAACGCACCTCCCTGATTCGTTTTTCTAGATCTGTAGATAACCAAACGCACCTCGCCGGAAGCACCTCTCCGGTTTGTTAATAAAAACCGATCTAATACATAAGGCGGTGGTCACGAGGGTTTCCATGGGGGATACACATGGGCACATGGCGGCAGTGATACATGTACCTGGAAGCCAAAGAAAAAATATGGCGGCTTTAATTCTTCCAATAGTTCGATTCCTTTAATGGGTGAGAGATTCCGGTTACAAGTGTTTTGATGCTGGTTCGATCATCGATTCGTCCGTAAAGGAGGTTGCTACGGTTTAGCCTAAATTTCATAGACAGATGGAGAGTGTTGGTGAACAACGGTTGTTCGTGTGACTTGGTTAGAAGAAGCAAAAAGAAAGGAGATAAAGAAGTGAAAGGGATGGTGTTTAGTACAAAGAGGTTTTTTTAATACAGTAACATTTAGTACAGAGGGTATTTTAGTCATTTTAATTTTGACTAATTGAACACTTGTCGACTTTATGTTTGCGTTGTACAAGTTTTCCAGTCGACCGGTCTATTTTGGACTTTTAAATATTTTAGGTATACAAAGTGATATATCGTAAAGCGACTCGTCTATTTTGGTAATTTTAACACATTTATTACTTTATCTGCTATGAAGAGATAATGACAGGGTGCGTTTGTTTTTACATAAAAAGGTCTGAATGCCTCTTACGTCTGACCAGTCAGACGCGGTCAGATGTTTGCGTTGTTTGTTTTTTCATGACGAGTCAGACACGGTCACACCTTATAAATCTGACTCGGTCAGACACTGTGCACAAGTCTGACTACCTCTAACCCTAATAACACCTTCATCTTCTCCACCTTCACCCATTCTTCTTCTCCACCTTCACCCGCCGCCGGCCACCTCCAGCCTCGGCGTGCCACCTATAGCCGCCTTCTTCTNCTAATGTTCACACAAGAAAGCCATTTTTCTATTACTAACGATAAAAGATAAAACATAAAGCACAAATAATCCAGGGTAACTAAGACAATAGCAAGCATATAAATTATAAACAACTGAAAATTACTGATAAAACGTTGAAATGTCCCAAGTTTAAGATACGTTGACCTAGTTAAAGTAGTAACGTCACGGCTTATACTAATGTTATACTAACAAATCAACAACTCAACAATATCCGGAGCACTATCAAAAGTAGACAACTTATATTCTAATGGTACACTAACAATATATTACTCATAACAAGAATCTCAAATCTTTAGTCATGGTAATAGACATAGAAATGATAAGCGAGAGTTTTAATTTATCAAGAAAAAAAACTAGAGTCTATGGCAAATATATCATTAACTATGCTACTCTCTATCAGAAAGAGAGTTAAATTATAATGCAGTCCCTAAAGTAGATAGGTAAAACTATATTTGTTCTAATAAATACGCCACTCCACAGACATCTATTCGTCTTATAAATAACTAAAGACAATAAAACAAATTGATATTAGAGTCTGATATACTCTAACTACAAATTAGAACCTTGAGTACAATAACAATGTATCTGACCGAACTGTATCTTACCGAACAGAGAACCTCCTAGTGCTAAAACTAGACTCGTATCTTACAATATAAGATAATAGATATTCTTACTTCATAAGCTAATATTAAAAAATTAGTGTCGTATGATGACTAAGGTTTCTTGTTCCACCGATAATATATTACTTGATTTATGTGTTGCCTTTTCTGTATGGAGGCGAAGGAGAGTTAACGATTGTATTAGATATCACTTACACTTAGATATAACATTATCCTCTCTGAAAACAAACGACATGAACACAACATTAGAAACATAATAAATATAACTGCAATCAATTATTCATTATGATTCATACCGCTTTGATTTGTTATATCATGATTATACTTATATATGTGATACGTTTTTTATTATACTAGAATCTGATTTATACCAATCTACAGAATTAAATGCGTTCAACAAATGTTGATTGAATGAAAGACAAGCACAATGGTTTTTTCAGTTTACTTTTATAAAGTGTAATTTTCAGTTTACTATAAGTCTATTAGCTCATGTTGAAATGTGAAAGTATTATTCATGCTTGTTATTTAAGTATATGTTTGCATTGTTTTTTTTTATAGGAATGGGTGACTCGATTACACTAAATTTTACTCCCGAACAATACAAGTTTTTTTTGGACTCATGTATTGAGGAACGGTGAATTGTTCATCAATACGATCAAGGTGACGTACATGATAATGAAAATGTACATGATGATAATAACGGTGATGTTGAAGTTGTTCAACCAATTGGGAGTAATGCGGATCAACAATACATGATAAACTTACGAGATCAAATCGCGGCATAAATTATGCAAAGCTAGGTTTTAAATTATTTGGTATTGGTTAAGTAACTTAATTGTTGTTTCATTGCGTTAAGCTTATGTTTTATTTTAAGACGATTTATGTAATAGTTTTTATTATGTTAAATTTTGGATATGTATTAAGATAATTTATATAATGATTTATAATTGTGTTAAATTTATGATAAAAATGTTTTGTTTCAAGTTTACACTATCTATTTATTAATCGTATCGCAATAGTTTAATATATACTTAAAAAAAAGGAAAATTAAAACCATTCAGACATTTATAAAAAAAAACAAACAACAATTTTTCAATCAGATTCAGACATTATAGCCACATCTTACTACTAAGATGTGATAGTCAGATTCAGATGTGAAACATCTTAATGAAACAAACACACCCTAAGTGAATGTGATATTCATCATAATTCCAAGAAAGAATGGGACACAATGGTGTTCTACTTCAAACATGATGAAACTCGTCAACGCTGTTATAATCTATACTATGGGTAGGGGTGAGCAAACAAAACCGAAAAAACCGAAACCGAACCGAAAACCGAAAAAACCAAACGAAAAAACCGATCGAAATTAGAAACCGATGGTTCGGTTTTTAATTTTTCAGAAACCGAAAAAAAGTTTGTCAAAAGTATATCAAATTGTCCGTCTATCAGAAGATAATTAAATGATCGTCGTGATGGTGTAATATTTTTCGTTTAACGATTAGCGGTTTAAGAAATAATAATTAAAAAAAATAAAAATAAAAATGATAATGAGTTTGTTATCTAATCTAAAATATGAGCGGCTATGATGTAATTAAATGTTTTGGTATGTAAATAGACTTAAATCTATCATAAACTTTTACTTCATACATATAAATTTTAGTTGTATGATCCTAGGGGTCCCACTAAATTTATGTGTAAATTTATATGTATGAAGTAAAAGTGTATGTGTAGATATCACTACCCTTTAGATTTACATATCCTACTCTGAAAACAAACGCATACACGAATGTTGGAAATGAATATTGCGATCAAAATAAACAGAAATATAGATTTACGTACCATATCCATCTATTAAATATGGGTTCCCTTTGATTGTTGGGGGGTAATAACAATACCAAGAATTCATCAGAGTACCATTACCCAGATCCATTACATCTGAATCCCACTCACCAATACAACTTACTTGATCTTGGTCGCGGTCTGATAGGATCCATTGTAGTGATGTTGGAACATAAGAGATGCTTCCTTCAGCGTATGAATTTGTATTTAACAAGTACGCAGACCCGCAAACTCCATCTCCACCCATCTGTTTCTCCATACCTGTAAGATTCATGCTGTACGACTCGAGATACTGAGGAATTTTTGATTGGCAACAATTGATGCCAAAACAGGTGCTTGTACCGATGATACCAGCAGCNATAAATTTTAGTTGTATGATCCTAGCGGTCCCACTAAATTTATGTGTAAATTTATATGTATGAAGTAAAAGTGTATGTGTAGATATCACTACCCTTTAGATTTACATATCCTACTCAGAAAACAAACGCATACACGAATGTTGGAAATGAATATTGCGATCAAAATAAACAGAAATATAGAGTTACGTACCATATCCATCTATTAAATATGGGTTCCCTTTGATTGTTGGGGGGTAATAACAATACCAAGAATTCATCAGAGTACCATTACCCAGATCCATTACATCTGAATCCCACTCACCAATACAACTTACTTGATCTTGGTCGCGGTCTGATAGGATCCATTGTAGTGATGTTGGAACATAAGAGATGCTTCCTTCAGCGTATGAATTTGTATTTAACAAGTACGCAGACCCGCAAACTCCATCTCCACCCATCTGTTTCTCCATACCTGTAAGATTCATGCTGTACGACTCGAGATACTGAGGAATTTTTGATTGGCAACAATTGATGCCAAAACAGGTGCTTGTACCGATGATACCAGCAGCAGTTTTAGTAGTGTCATTGCTACAAGTGGTGGAACACCCAGTGAGCACACTACCATGATTGTCCATCATGACGGCATTACCACAATACCCCTCATATATAAATGTGTTGTGTGATTTGGAATACAGGAAGGGGCTGCTACCAAGATCCACACTCTTTGTCGTCTGGCTGCAATTAGAGAACTTTTGCATTTTAACAGTGACAGTTCGATCTTGTAAGTCAACACGCAAGACTTCGAGCTGGTTGAGTGAAGATAGATATGGCGTCGAGGAGTTACAATCAACATTGTACCATTTACTGACAGAACAGTTTGCTCCGATTCCAAAAGGGAATGGGATCCTCACGTTCCCGCACGTATCTTCGCACCCTGTCTTGGAGTATTTTGGAACTGAACCCAATGTAGTTGATGAAAGGAGGATAACTAGTAGGAAAAAAATGTAAGCTTGAAATAACTTCATATTTTTGTTTAGAAAACTGATATGATTATTCATAACAAAATGGAAGGAATCATTTACGTTTATTTATAACTGTAAAGGAACCTACTACGAAATTATCTGGACCCGAGTGTCTACGCCGTGAATGACAATCTGAAGCTTTTGAATTAATATATGGGATATTTTCTAATCAAAGACTGCGATGGTTTGAAACTTTATGGTTTTGGAGCCACTTGCTTCAACATATAAAAGATTATCAGTAACTGTTATTTCTACATGTAATATTGATGTCCATACTATTATTAACTTTTAGCAATCTTTGTGACAATGATTCTGCTGAAAAATCAAAATGCATACTAAAATGTTTGAAGTAATCTTGATCATACTAAAATGTTTGAAAAATCAACATATAAAAGATTATCAGTAACTGTTATTTCTACATGTAATATTGATGTCCATACTATTATTAACTTTTAGCAATCTTTGTGACAATGATTCTGCTGAAAAATCAAAATGCATACTAAAATGTTTGAAGTAATCTTGATCATGAGTTGTATGGAGAAAGCATATGCCTTTGACTATTATAGTTTCTTAAATCGCAGCAAAGTGGATCATTAAAGTAAAACAAATAAGGGGGTGCTCGTCTAAGCTTATTTTATAGTAAGCAGCTTATGGCTAGCATGAAATTACCATTTGAACGAAATGAATTTTGGTTAAAATCGACCCGACCCGACCCGTTTGGCTAGCTTAAAATTACCAGTTTACCAATTATCCAACCCAGCTGTTTACATACCCAAAGTGAAACGATACACCTTTGGTAAACAGTGATAAAACTAAATGCTCCCTTAGAGGGCTAGGTATCGTTTGGTGCCAAAAGGTGATGCCATGGGAAAAGTAGTGCCACTTAAACACTTTTAGGGTGTGTTTCTTTTTTGTTCCCCATTAAGTGGCTTATAAATACAAATGGGTCCATAGTGGGTCCATGTCCCTTATTATCACTTAATGGGGAGGAGATCCTTTTTCTTCCTTTAGTGATATAGAGCAAATAAGGGAAATAAGTGGAGCCCACTTAGAAAAAAAGCAATATTAAATGTTGTTGGGACCCAATCCCTTAGCTAAGGGAAAAAAGAAACACCCCCTTATTTTATGGCACCAATTTTGGCTATGACACTAAAACCCCCCTCCCTAGCATAACACTAGTTTTCTGGTGCCATGGTGCATAATTTTTTTCTTTTTATTTTTTAAATAAAACAATATATTTAACTAAAAATAACTTTCATTAATTAACAAGTACATATACATAAAATGACAATACAAATTAAAATAACGATACCAGAAAATATATATATACAATTTAGTGATTAAGGTTAAAGACTCGACAATGTTTTGTCGAAGTTCGTTGTGCACTCTTAACAGTTAGACATAAGTTTTTATTTGAGCCGAAAACAAACCATAACAAGAACCTAAAATGTTAAAACCTGTGTTATTGTCATACTAACTTTACCATCAAATAATTTGAGTTAACTACTGAAAACTGACTTTTTAGCCGATACATTATTTCAAAAATAAAGAAACATTACAAACAAAACAATATCTCATTCCGGTCATTGCTTGTGTGCTTCGTATACTTTAAATAGCAATTGTGGTAGGGTTCCCAAATTATCAAGTTGGATTATTTAAATAATAATCTAAAAACTCAATAGTATCCTATTTTAAAAATTAATCTATGAAAGTCAAAACTATCTTATGCATTCCAAATAAATGGTGGTAGAGGGTCCAAGTGAATGTAATTAGAAAGGGACCCAATACTCCAATAGTCTACGCCGTGCATGTAATCTGAAACTTTGGAATTAATATGTGGGGTATTTTCTAACTCCCAAGATTATGATGGTTTGGAATATTATTGTGGTCAACTTGTTTCAATAATTTTGAAAAGTATTAATAAGGCTATGTTTGTCAAAAGTAGCAGTGAGCAGTAGCTGTGAGCTGTAGCCA
This sequence comes from Artemisia annua, assembly GCA_014162995.1. Classification (NCBI taxonomy): domain Eukaryota; kingdom Viridiplantae; phylum Streptophyta; class Magnoliopsida; order Asterales; family Asteraceae; genus Artemisia; species Artemisia annua. Next base: position 48,419 of record LBNU01023633.1, read on the forward strand.
CAGCTCACTGTTCACCGCTCACAGCTTCTTAAAGAAGCATTGAAAAAATGAGCTTTTCTAAAAAATCGCAAAGCTCACTGCTCTTTTGCCAAACGAACACTAAAAATAAAAAAGCTCATTGTTCACCGCTCATCGCCCCAAAAAGCTCTGCGCCAAACATAACCTAACTGTTATTTCTACAATTTAATTGTTTATCCATATTTAGTCTAAAAAATGCCATACATTGTTTAATGTTGTAATTCTTTTTTCGTTTACAATCATGCTTTATAATAAAGTTAAGATAGGTCTAATTACTTCTGTTTTGTCAACAACAACGATTAATAAAGTTGTCCTGATTTATTATGTGTGGGTAGGATTCAAATCTATTGGGAACTGTCAAGGCGCAGTGTGCAGTTATTATGGTTGATGTGAAGCGGTGTTTTATTGAGATTATTGCGAATTAGATTGTCTTTATATAATAAGATGTAATTGTGTTTTTTTATGACTTATGTATCAAGTGTGCCTTGAGTTTATGGTGTAGTGGGTTGATTAGAGACCTATAATGAAGTATGCATCCTTTAAGGGGTCCGAGAGACGAATGTGGGTTTGTATACGATAAAACGTGTTGCGAATAGAGATTTTCTATTTGTTTTTGAGAAATACTAGATGTTGTGTGTGTTAATGACTCAAAAATAAAAGTTCCTATTTAGTTTTGATGTGAGGGTTACTAAGAGTTATATGGATGGGTTGCATTGAATCGTGCCTGGATATAAGGAGGGGTGAACATGATATGGTGTTGGGATTGGCACCCACTGGTTTTATAGGGGCGCTATTTAAGTTGTTGTTATAATGAAAACTTGTTGCATAATTCCATTCTGAAAGAGTATAATGATATTTATAAGTTTTTGACTTCAATTAAATGTCTTACTTATGGTGTTGGTGGGTGTCACGATAATAGAATACCATTGTACAATAGCATTGCGCGTATAGTTGAGGGAGTTTAAGTTAATATTGGAATAGTGCCGTTCACTTGTGTCATAGTCTGTTTTTTGAGGTTATTTGTCTATAATGGAGAAGAGCTTTGTTTGTCATAAAGCGTTTTAACTAGACCTGATGTCTTTAAGGACTCAAAAGCGGTCAAGTTGCATATTATGGTGTATTCTAATGAAAACCACTAAATGATATAAAACGTCCCTACATAAAGGTTTATAAGGAAGTTATAAGCCCAATTGTCAAGGGTCTTATTAGTCTATGTCATGAATAGGACCAGACATCTAAGTGATCAGATGTCGTATTACACTATCACGATAATGGGACACCAACAACTAAATGTCTTATAAGTAATTATTTAGAGATGCAAGGTAATTTTAAGTGTCCAATAGTTAAGTGATAGTGATAATAGGAGGGCGCAAATCATCAACCTTATTATTATATAACTTTTTAGGACATCGCCTAAGTAGCAAATATTTAAAAAGGACCCTAAACGCTCATATGTCCTATTAAACAGTTTTTTAGGACTCCATTATCATACCGTCCCACACAAAGGGTCCTAAAAAGCCACTTTTGTTGTAGTGATGAATATTATCTTCTAAAATTACAGTTGTTCTCCAGATTACAAAGCAATACAAGTTGGATTTCAGAAATAGGGCAAAATTAATATTCAAAATCCAGATTTCAGTCAAGAATTTCCAGTTGACATTTACCTAAGCACTTTTTTTGAGCTTATTTATGTTATTAGACATATTAATAAACTTACCCAAACACACCCTAAAGCATGTCTTTATATCCCATTTATTTGTTTTTATTTTTGCTGATGTTTACTTTTAATAGAAGTATATTGTTAACAATGTAATCTCAACTTGGTACCTTTGGTTTGATCTCAACTATATATTTGTTGACTGTCGAGCCTGCAAAATAAAAAATAAAAATCACTACTTGGTACCTTTGGTTTGATCTCAACTTTATAGGAGGTCACCCTTTCTGTTGCTACATGTAGATGGTGTTTTGCCACAGTGATTCAGCGTATAATATCTCATTTGTCAAGTAAAAAGGCTGTCAAGAAGTTGTCAATTGACTTTGTTAGCAAGTCTAGAGTGAGGAAATATATGTCGTTACCTATATCTCTCTTCTTAATTAGTCAGTTAACAGATCTATATCTCAATTCCTGTAACTTTACACATAAACCAAGATTCAGCGGGCTAAAACGTAGGTGAAAAGCTCAGACATCATGGGAACCTAAAAAAGAATAAACAAAAAACAAAAAACAAAAAACAAAAGAAAACTTCCAGTGGATGGTCGCAGGCTCGGAATGGGAACAAACATGTACCTATCCTTTTTACTTCTTGGTCAAAACAAATATTTAGATATCACAAATATCCCAATTGAGGAGGTGTGCGTTTTACTACCGAGGCTGTTATTATAAAGATAGATGAGACAAAACCATTGTATTACAAAAAATGCCAAACCTTTGGGAGAAAGCTGGAACCTGCGTATCAGCACTGGCAATGCCAAGAATACGGAACAGAACCGGCACCAAATAACAGGTACCCTGAAACATGCAAACACATTATAAAATACAAATAAGAAAATATGTATTAACCTATAGCATACATGCAATTCAACTATATATATATTTTATGAATAGCTATTTCCTTAAAGCAATAATTTTAGAAGAAAGTATTATGACTACAGTTACTTGCTTTAGCCCTAAGCTAATTCATTGGCAATTGACCTATATAATTATAAGGCAATAGGCCTGAATCGAGACTTGGGTTTAAGGGCATATCCAAACACCCCTTAAGACCAGATCTTCTATGGCCAACGTGTGATGTACTCTAGAAAGCTTAAAAGTACTGGAGAAAGTATTTGGATATAGATTATAAGGCGATAGGAACTTTTGAGTATTTGGATATAGCTAAATTTCTTAGCCTTATAAACTCATTTAAGATGTTACGTTAAGGTGTTCACTTGTGTGCATTAAGTATAGACTGTGGGTACCCATTTACCCCGTTTGACCCGTTCCCCTTAAATCTAATATTTTGAAAACAGTTATTTATTTATTTATTTATTTTTTTAAGACCTATTAATGGGTTCATCGCTACTGATATCAAGTTGTATCAGATTTCGCGTTCTAACCATTTGGTGGAGGGCCAAGAAGATGTGTACGAGACCAGTTTGCACTAATGGAATGAACAATAATATTAGCCATGTTGTTATCGAAATACAATGTGGAGCTTAAAGGATCTCCAGGCTCAGTGGAACTTGTCACAGGTGCAATCATTCATACAAAGAATGGACTTTTTTTCAAACTAAATAAAGGATTAAACGTTCATCAACTTTCTTTCTATTAAAAATTAAAAATCTCAAAGAGGACCATTTCTTTTTATGTGGAATAGAAAAAACTCATGCTTATCTCTAACATGTCTTTGCTGCTTCAAATTACAGGCGAAAATCAACGGTATAGGCATTTGCTGAAGCAGATAGAACTTATACAATTGAAGCTATGATGGGTGATCGAAAGGCCGTGCAGGCTGCAACCAATCACAATACATTATGCTGATGCAACAGAATGTCTGTAATGTATGTGTATTGGTTCCATCTCTTATTTAAGTTTGATAGTAGTCTATGGTATCATTTAAATGTGCCAATTGTGATCCATTGATGAGGTTATAGTATACCTAGATCAATGGTTAGTAGCACTATGATATGTGTAGGAGAGCAATGATTAGTTGGGAGGGTTCATTTGCGGTTTGACTAGAGAAAGAAATAGATTTAATGAATTATGATTGGATTGATTTTTGTTCATATATTAACGGTATCTATATCCTGTTTTAGTTTAAAATTCATAGTCAACTATGGTGAAAGGGGTGTTTGGAATTACTTAAATTAATGGGGTGTTTGGATTTGCATTTGGAGACATAGTTTCTATTAAAGTTACCCATGTTGACCCACAATCCAAATAGATTCACCATCCATTCTAATAATTAATCATGATAAATGATGATCATTATGATCAGGACCAGTTTTATATCTTAAACTCTTAAAGATGTGTTGGTGATAGGTAAAATTGGTTAAACTTTGTCTTTTTATATTTGTATATGTATTGAAGATATGCAATAGCTCAATTTTTGTTTGACCATAATTGTTGTAACATATGGTATGCACGAAACATAATGTTTATTTTAGTTCTTTAATTTTCTTTACTCTAAACATTTATGGTCTTCTCACTTTTAGCCCTTAACTTCATATAATTACGATAGTAATCTAAAACAAATAAATGCTATCTCCACGGAATTCTGATGGTATGATACAAGAGATAAGAAAGAGTAGTGGTGCTTACATAATTCGTATAACATTCGGTCTATAGACATTTATTTGCATATGAATTTACAACATATACTTAGTTTTTGTCGTTCTTAATGCATATAACAAATGTGTTGGTATGTTTATAGCTTATTTTTCATTAACTTGATTTTTCAACTATATTCATAAGGCTCGACCGCCCATGATACTATTTATGCAGTACCCCGTATGGTCCTTTGCCTTTTTAATTTTGATACTAAGATAATGTTCAAACTTAACAGTAGGCAATTCTCTGTTGTGGTGTGTTTTGCAATGACTATTAATAAAAGTCAAGCCCAAACATTGTCATAAGTTGGGCTGTCTCTAGAGTGAAGAGCAGGAACGCATTGAAAATTTTTTGTTGTGATACAGATGATAATTATGTAATATCAACAACATTGTATATAAAGAAACTTTATTTCGCAATTGATTTTAAATCATATACTATGTTGTTACAAAGAAATTTGTATATTTTAATTATTCTATAATTGATAACGTTCATTTATCTTTACGTTAACTTGTTTATTTCAACGATATTCATAAGTCATGCCCGCCCATTGGGCGGGCTTCGAAAGCTAGTATATATATATATATATATATATATATATATATATATATATATATATATATATATATATATATATATATATATATATATATATATATATATATATATATATATATATATATATATATATATATATATATATATATATATATATATATTGTCTTTGTTCTTTGATTCCCCCCGATACCATGTTCCAAGTTTCCCATCATAAATTGTTTAAAATGCCAACAGAGGCATTGGTTACAGACCACAAATAAAATTGTTTTGAAATTGTCTTAAAAATCCACACCAGACATCTGGTTGACCATCAAAGTGCGCCGCACACAAGTGATTGTGAGGCGGTAATACTGTTGTTGTTGTTGTTGTTGTTGTTGTTGTTCCTGTTGTTGCTGCTGCTGATGCTCAGTGGTGGTGGTGGTGGTGGTGTCATCTTCTTCTTGCCTTGAACTGGATGGTTGTTTGGTGGTGTCTTCTGGTGGTGCACTGGTGCCAAGAGAGATGCCATGCTGAGCTGCCAATCGATCAAACAATGGAGCATACCTTGCCCAATTCTCCTCATTATTTCTTCCTAGCTCCTCAAGTGCAGCCTGCCTCCTCTCAATATCCCCTAACTTTTGATAAACCTCTAGCACTGTAGGCCTATGGGGTCTGGGTGGCACTAACCTAGCAACACCAGGCTGAGGGTCCTCAGCAATCAACTTTCCATCCTCACCAATTAATTCTCTAAGTGTTGTTTCATTCAGCTTCTTGCAAGGTGTGGGAGTGGAGTAGCTGTTCAGATTATCATCAGATAAAAGTCTCATCCTCCTAGCTATCCTAGTCACAAACTGCTCCCCATGATTATCTTGCTCTAGTACTCTTCTGCCTTGAAATCTCCTTCATCTCTTAACCCACTCTGAAAATAAATTTCAAAACCTTCTTCATTCAACTCCTCAGACCTATACAACCCTAAATACCTAGAAAATTTGATGAGGCGAAAAGTTTTACGCTTTTAGGGGGTCATTTAAGCCCTAATCCGTAATTATTTGATCAAATATTGCCTTAAATTGTTCCTTTTGTCATTTTAGGTACTTTGGAGAGGAAATCTGGAAAAGAAGGTATTTTGGACGTTTTTGGAGCATAAAAGTGAAGAAAACGACAAAGTCCCAAAATCATGCTAGAAATTGTACCTGACGGCGTCACTCTTTACAAGGTGACGTCATCACGCTTTGACAAAGAGGTGGATATGAGATTACACGAGATGCTCAAGAAAGTTTTTGTAAAATAACACGTGACGGCGTCACGCTTTGTGACGCCTAGGCCATCACGTTATAATCTAAAGAGAGACGACCCAGAGAGAATTAAATGGGGACGGCGTCAAGAATGGATATGAGCAATCCAAGAAGGGTTTTGGCGGCGAGGTGACGGCGTCACATGCTAAAACGTGACGCCGTCAGCTTGTAAAATCTATATATAGTTTTCTAATTTTCATTCATTAGGTGTGTAACTTTTGGGAGAACTTTAGGGATAAACCCTAGGTCAGATTTTACTGTATTTTCAAGGATTTTTCACCCTTGAATCATTCATGCTTCATTAAAGATAAGTCTCCTTTCAAATCAATCAATATGTATATGTGTTGCTTGATTATATCTTATGTTTGTCTTTATTTTAACATGCTAGGCTAGGTTTCTCTTGTGTTTGCTTAGATCTAATGAAACCTAGCTATTGATTACTTGTTGTTGGTTTGTTATTGATTGTTGTGGGTGGGTGATGTCGATGTTAGGCTTAAGAAAACTGGCTAACCTCCTATATGGTAACTTGCTTGAACGTCTTAAGAAACATGAATCGGATGTGTACTATGATTATATGGTTGTATTTAATGCATAAGTGAATTCTAGTGATCTCATGTTAGGAGCTAGTTGTCGGCTCGACATAGAAGTGAAGTAGGAGCTTATAGAGTTAGGGAAGATCGTACACGGCCCTACGAATGGTTTAAAGGAATACAACCCATCATCCACACAATTGTAACAAACCAATTAACCGGTAAAAGATAGCTAGGGAGTAAGGAAATCTAAGTAAACACACTTTTCTCCATATAAGTTTCACAACATTTTATTTTCTTGTTATTTTATTTTATCTGCATTTGTAGTTATTTGGGTTAGTTGACTAGCAACTAATTCCGCCCACTCTTCCAAATACCCGAGATTTTTCTTGCTTTCGTAAAAATAAAAATACAAAAAGAATCATCCCTCAACCTTTAGACCTAAATTAGAGTAGTTTTCAATCCTAACGACACTATTCCCCGAGAGAACGATCAATCCCCCGGTACTTGCCACTACACTATACTACATCGGTCATGTACACTGCCTGGTGGGGGTTGTAAGCTTCTCAAGATCCCTTGAGAGGTAAAACCTACTGCAAAGGTTGCAAAACCCACGCATCAAAATTCCACCAAACTAACATTGTGTGCTCTACCTCCCAGCCTATACTTAATGATCTTCTTGGTGCATATCTCCTCCTGACTAACATCTTCATCCATCTGATAAGTAGAAAAGAATTCCTAACACAATTCTTTGTAGATCACCTCTTGGCAGTTGAAAGCTCTCTTCCATGCCTCAGACACAGATAATTCTTCATCTCCTCCAGCTTCAATCAACTTAATCTCTATCATCTCCTCAACAGTTTCACCACATCCCATGTTGTTCAAAAGTTCCCAGTCAACAATACAAGGGGAATAGATATCCTTTGTTACCAACCTAGCTAGAACCTGATTATACTTCTTCCTATTATCCTGAATACACCTTCTTCACTGCAAGTGCTCATGGTTAACTCTTCCAAGAAATAGTTCATCTATACTCACAGTAGGTCTTTTTATTTTGCCCCTGGAGGTAGAAGCTTGCACATTAGTTTCTGATTCCTGCACACATGCCATAGACACAAGATTATTAGCTGTTAGTGCAACAAATATGGCTAAATCTCTCTCAAATTCTAATCTTCAAACATTCTGTCTTGAATTCAGGCAAAAAGTGTGGCGTACTTGACAACAAGTACGGCGTACTAGACAACAAGTATGGCGTACTAACTAGTTTAAAATGTAAGTACAGCGGTTCAGATCTGAAAACCGGCGCACATAGCGTTCTGGGCGCGAAATATTTGATTCTAAAGCATCATGCCAACAAAACTATGTTTTTAAACTTATTATATAGTTTTTCTTCATTGATTTTAAAAACCCCTAAAAATAAGTAGTTCTTATCACAAGTTTAAGCATTTAGGTATCATTTTCATAATTCTTAACTCGTTCCATCTATAATCTTCTTTTAACATCTTATCTCAATCTCTCCCAGATCAAATAAACGTATTCAAATCCCTTTTCTTCATAAAAATAGTGATCAAGGAAAAAACCCTAACCCTAATTCGATTCAATCATACGCAAAACCTTCATTCATGAAACTAGATAATCCTATAAGTTCCAATTATTCTAACTAACACATTTATCAAACTATAAAAATCTAAAACATATCAGAAAAATATTAACCCTAAAAATTACGAAATAAAATTGTAAAGAAAACAAAATGGATAAACATACCGAAGACATGATAATGTGGATTGATTTTTCTTTCAAAGATCTTTTGTGGACAATTTTGATCAAAAGTTTAGCGGTTCCTCTTTGTATTATGTGTGAAATATTGTAAGTTATGAAAGATTTTCAAGTTATATTTATAGCCCGCTCAGAAGTGCGGCGTACGTAACCCCAAGTATGGCGTACTTGCTGCAAATTTTTCCATAGTTAACAATTTTAACTAACATGCATACGTAAAAACGTTCAATCCACATATAATCAAACTTCATTATATTCATTCATTCATCAAAACATTCCTTAACTTTCCAGGATACAATGTTTTGGTACGTTTTATTCAAATGATGAAAATAACATAGAAAAGAAAAAAAAAATAAATAAATCAAGTAAAATAAACTTAGGAGCGTATGTTGCTACTCCTATCCGTCATCCATATTTTTCAAGCTCTGAAATAACCAGGTGACATAACATCACTCAGCTTGTATTCTCCTGAAACATTCCTTCCAGTTTCAACCTTTGGGGCATCAATCACAAATGGTTTTTGTTGCTCATTTTCCACGCAAATCTCAGTCCAAAGAGTTATTTGTCCAATATTGTAACTCATAATACTCCTAGTATGTTCCAAGAATGGCCTACCTAAGACAACCCCTGTTTTCACTTTTTCTTCCACATAGAATTCCAACTCGTATCCTTTAGCTTTTTCAATAGAGTCATCATTAGTTTCTCCCACCAAATTCATAAGTAGTTTCTTGTTAACTTTCTTTTCTCCATTTTATAGAACTTTATAACTTAGTCCCAATTGGTCCCCTAGTTCTTGATAAATAAGGTTTTTCTCAATATCAAGGTCCAATATTCCATCAGAGGCAAATACCCCCTCTACATAACATGGTGTGGTATATTTCTCTCCAACTTCTTCCTCATCAGCTATCCTATGGATTGAAAAGACTTTAGTATCCTCACTCATTTCAGATGTCAGTATGTTTAGTTTCTCAAAGTTTTCCTCAATGGTTGTTGTCTTTTGGTAAATAGTGAGTATACCTTTAGCAAAATCCACAGTTCCCTTTGCCAACACCAAGAACGGTCTTCCAAATATGACACTAGGTTCCCAATCATCTTCACTTGGTTTAACATAAAACTCCACCAAGAACACATCCACATTCATTTGAACTAGCAATTTCTTATTGATTATTTTGCTTCCATTTTCCCTTTCCTCAAAACCTAGTCCAAGCCTTTTCATTAGCTCCTTAGACACATAATTCTTATTGTAATCCAAGTCAACTATTGCATCATTTGCGTAAATATTTTCTACATCGCAAGGGGTAATAAATTTCATGAAACATTCATCCGTTTCCATCCCATAAAATATATGAATCGTTTGCTTATTCTTTTTCCCCATATCTGGTATGTCAAAAGTGACTGCTCCTTGCCAGGTTTCTTCAGTTTCCACTTGGTCATTCTCAGTGAGAGAATTCCCCTTATCTAAGCACATACGTCCAATACTTGAGTTTGGGTCCATTTCTAACATTTGACAACATAGCATCAAGTAAACCATTAATATGTTAATACAATCAAAACTAATTGATATTTTGCACTCCAATTACATCATTAAACATTCAGAAATCAAAAGATGGATTGGTTTAATCATAATGAACAATATAAAAGTCTTCTGTGAACTTTTTGTCATAAAAGTGCGACGTACTTGTAAACAAATGCGGCGTACTTCCTTTTTAATCTTCATATTATTTTGAAATTTCCCAAGAAAGACCGACGTACTTGAAAACAAGTGCGGCGTACTTCCCTTGTTTTTAGTTTCAACTATTTTGAAGTCTTCAGAATATCTCAGAATTTTGTTTAAACTTATAGTCCAGATTATTATTATGCATAAACAATTAAAAACAAGAAAATGTCTAATTAACCAAATAAACAAATATTTTTGTATTTTCTATGAGTCATAACATATTAACAAATGCATCAATCCAAATACGAAAGGCACATAAAAAGCAATTCTCATATTCTCAGCCTTGAATTTAAGCATTAAAAAGTTTTTGTTTTGGTTTGATTTTGTCTCAGTGAACATCGTGAATTTTTCCAGAAAGTACAGCGGCTTAGAAAGTAAAACCAGCGTAGTTTGAATTTTTCCAGAGAATACGGCGCACAAACTTTGAAGTGCGGCGTACACTCAGTCTCAGAAAGCAAAAATTTGATTCAGTTTGCCAGAAAACTGTACGGCTATGTTTGTAAAAAGTCTCAAAACACTTAACTGACTCGATTTTCTCTATGCCAATCCCCGGCAGCGGCGCCAAAAACTTTGATGTGTTTCAAAAGCTTTAAATTTATAATACTAAATTCACCATTTTCCTTAATATATAAAACACATGGGTAAAGTATAACCCCTGTTTATAGCAAAGGTTTAGGTAAGACCAAGTCGTCCCAAGAGATTGTAGAAAAGCCAAGTTAGCAATTGTGTCAAAGCAAAATCCCTAGATTGTCACTTATCCAAAGACTAGTAATTTAGATTGTTTGTTTATATGGTTAAAAGCTATGTTTATTTAGGCTAAGAAACATGGAAGTAACATGTAAACGATGAGCAAGCAATCATGAACAAGATATATAAGCAAGAGGTAACTGGTGATCACTCCTACAAATAACTATCCAACATATTAAGAAACCCTTTCGACCTATGATTTTCAATATATCAAATGCATTAAGAATGGTTCATAACAGAAGTTTACATAAGCCAATTTCCTCATCAAGTTCATTAGACATGAGATAAGGCATTAAACAAGATCATGGATGGGTTGATAAATATTTTGTCGACCAATTTCTACAAGGTAAATACCAAGTTGCCATAGACAAAGACCTTGAAATAATACCAAAGTGGCAGACCCTTTCGACCTACTTCTACCACAGAGATACATCAAACATTCAACAATGATCCAAGCATAATCTCATAAATTAAACTTAAGTATAGTATCAAATAGCAAGCGTACATTACATTGTAAACAACCATATAACTACATCACCCAAATAAACATAATAACAACTACTCCATTATTGTAGTAACAAAACACATATCATTCAACATGGATTTCATAAACTTTATAATATAATTCGATGAAATAGAAAAGTGTACCAAAGTGATTACAACGAAAGAATAAATGATTTCACAGAGATAACTCTCTTGGCTCGTTCTCCTACCCTCTGTCACAGTAATAGAATCACAACCTAACATCGATATGGTGAACTTGGTTTGAGTTCACCAATACCACTTTGTATACTTTCCCTACTTCTCTTTAGATGTTTCCCCCTCTCTCTGGTTTCGTTCCTCCTCTTTTATCAACTTTATTTGGCCTAATACAACTCTAGTGTTCAGTAAATAAGGACAAATGATCAGTCTCACAATGAATGCAATCAATAACTCTGCCTTTGTAACTGTCAAGGTAAGTGCTCCGTACTCCGTATAAAGTACGCCGGACTTCGCGTATATTCATTCTCATTTACCCGCCAAGCAAGTACGCCGCACACAGTCCTAAGACCGGCGTACTTGGGTCTTTCATACTTGTATATTTTCATTTCAAGTCCTTTCTTTTATCGTAGTTGTTACTTTATCGTCCTTTAAGTGGTATTTCTAACTTCCTTCTCTCGTTCAATCCTGCAACCAGATTAGTACCAATTCTACACAAATAACATGATATTCTATGTAATATAATAGATATATAATATATAGCGATGGGATAAATATGTATAATAAGAGCGTTATCAGATACCCCTAAGGAAGTTCAAATTCACAGATGCTAAGTCATCTAGCACACCTGCAGATATGACTACACATCAACTTTTGAAAGAAAATAGTGGAGAAGCAGTTGATGTGCATATGTACAGATCCATGATTGGTTCCTTGATGTATCTCACCTCATCAAGACCAGACATCATGTTTGCAGTATGTGCTTGTGCAAGGTTTCAGGTCACTCCCAAAGTATCACACTTGACTACTGTGAAGAAGATTTTCAAATATCTGAAAGCATATCCTCATTTGGGCTTATGGTATCCTAAAGAATCTCATATGGAGTTGGTTACATACTCAGATAGTGATTATGTTGGAGCAAGTTTGGATAGAAAATCTACAACAGGTGGATGCCAGTTTCTTGGATGTAGATTGGTGTCATGGCAGTGCAAGAAGCAAACAATGGTGGCAACTTCATCAACTGAAGCAGAGTATGTGGCTGCTGCAAGTTGCTGTGCTCAAGTTCTATGGCTTCAAAACCAATTATTGGACTATGGGTACAATTTTATGAATACTATCATTTATATTGACAATAGCAGTACAATATGCATAATTAAAAATCCAGTTCAACACACAAAAACTAAACATATTGAGATTAGACATCATTTTATAAGAGATTGTTATGAGAAAAAGCTGATCCAAGTTATCAAAATTCATATTCATGATAACTATGCTGATTTATTAACAAAAGGACTTGATGTGGGAAGGTTTCAGTACCTGGTAACAGGTATTGGAATGCTTAATCCCTATAATTTTAATGTCTAATGGTCTCTGGTGTTGAGGGGAGGATTTTTGTACTGTTAGTTGTTGTATATTTGCATATTCTTGTATATTGTTTGTCCACTAACATTTTTGTAGAAGTTAGAGTCAACAGTTGAAAGTTTATCACTCACAGTGGAAAAGACAATAGTGAAACTTAAAAATTCCATTCATTAAGCATAAGTTTCATTACATAGGAGTGGTAAATAACATCAAAAGCAACAATTGAAAAACAACTCCTACTACTACTCCATTGGCCTCTTGCCCTTTCCCTTGTAATCTGGCATGGCTTTGTGGACACCTTTTGCTTGGCTCTCCATTGCCAACCACATTCTTGGACTAGGGAGTCCTAGCACTTGCTTAGGAGGCTTTGGGAGTCGTGCAGCCTTCTCAGGCACTGGTATCTTTTTCAAAGATGTCAGAGCTTTCTCTAAAGCATGTAAAAGTGCATTGGGCAACTTCTTTGCCAGCTCAGAGGTCTCTTCTTCATCAGAAGAGCTGGATTCATAAACAAACGATGGAGGAGTAGGAAGATCTTCAGATGATGTTGGTGTTTCAATCTTCTTCTTTTGTTTCTTGGATGAAGAAGTTGATGCACATGGAGGAAAGTAATTTGCCCATCCTGTAGATTCCTCAGATAATGAGTCAGATGAGATTTCAATGATGTTTGGATTGTTGCTCATTGTTTTTTTGAAGATGGTGATTTGAAGATTTGTTGATGTTCTAGAAGTTGTTTGATGTTGATATTCTATGATTCGAGCCCCTTTTATGGGCAATGTCAACCCTAAGGGATCATAAATTTAGGTAATTACTCTTACCTGTTTTGGTAGGTATGTGGAGTAAATATGAATTATTTTACTATATCGGGTTGACCATAAGAAGATATTTTTAGGAATAGTGGGTTGGTCAAAAAGTATCTTTGGATAATATCTTTGGTTTGAATATTATTGGTTTTAGACTAACATATGCACTTCATAACCAAAATTTGCTGGGTATTGATGATAAAAGGTGTGTATCTGAGACACACAACAAATGGTTATCAATGGTACAAAAAGTGCTATTGGTCAAATGGTTATCAATGGTACAAAAAGTGCTAATGGTCACGCAAAAAAAATGTGACGATATGCATATAGTCACACATGTTTTTTTCGTTGTGTGTCACTAAAGGTCCCGCCACCGTAGGTGGCATATGGTCACATTGTTGAGTTCGTGGCCTTTTCCATCGAAAAAGAGTGACCATAACCCCGAATATGTGTGACAAATTACGCACCAGTTTTGTTGGATTAGTCATTATGAGTGACCGTAAAAACTTTATAGTCACACGAATGTTTTTTGAGAGTAGCTATTGTTCGTCCTTTGGCCACATAAATATATAATATATGTGACATTTGAGATAATTTATTCAAGTAAATGTGTATTTTGTGTGACTATTTCCGTCCTATGGCCACATGAATATATAATAAATGTGACGTTTGTGATGATTTAGTCACACAACGGGTGTTATTTTTTGGTGTTAGTCACATATAATTAAGCAAAAAGTGGCTAAAAGTGTGACCATATGCTGTTTAAAATAAATAAATGTGTATTTTGTGTGACTATTGTTCATCCAATGGTCACATGAATTTTTAGTTTGTGTGGCCATTTATAATATTTAGTCACACAAAGCATGTTTGTTTTTGGTATTTAGTCACACACAATTAAGCAAAAAGTGACCATAAATGTTAATAAGTGTGACCATATGATGTTTAAGGTGAAGAAATGTATATTTTGTGTGACTATTGATCATCCAATTGCCACATGAATTTTTTTGTGTCGCCTTTTGTAATATTTAGTCACACAATGAATTAAGTAAACAGTGGCCAAAAGTATTAATAAGTGTGACTATATGTATCTTTTAGTCACTTTTAAGAAATCAATATATATCAAAAGAAATTTAAATATATATCAAAACAAATTCAAATACAATAAAATTGGAATGTATATAACTGAACCACTAATACATATCATATAAGCAGTACTAACTATATGAACCAACAGTACTAACTTATAACTAACAGTTGTAACTAATACACTAGCAGTACTAACAGTTGTAACTAATACACTAGCAGTACTAACAGTTGTAATTAATACACTAGCAGTTTCAACGAGGGCTTCATGTTCTTCGTCCAACCTTTTTATCTTTTCTCTGATTCATGAAAGTAACTGAAGTTATTTGCAAAATGGGAAGTAACCATCTTGTTTGTGGCATCCCTGATTCATGAAAGTAAGTTTTTTATTTTTATTTTTATTTTTTATTTATTTTTTATTTTTTTTTTTCTGAAAACAACAAAGTGAACAAGTTACCTCCTCACGTTCGATGAAGCCAGTGCGTCTTAAATCATAAAGTTTTAAAGCATCTAAAACAATTGTATTTCATTAAATCAAAAGAACTTCCTGATAGCAAGCAACTCAACAACTGTACAATTTAGCAGTGATCAGGTAAATGGTGGGCGCCCTACCCTCCCAGACATCTGCAAGACCAAAATAGTTTGCTATGTTCTCATAGGGGGACGGGTATCAACAGATCATTAGCCCAATAATGTGAAGATATTTGCTACAGAAAAATAAAGGTATAACCTATGAAAAGAGACGGGTGATTAGAGCTATGAACAATTTAAATCTTAAGAAGCAGGTTCATGCTTACAAGTACTGTGTGGATTTGATTATAACTGTGTGTAGGTAGGTTAATTCCATGGGCAAGAGTGTGGTGCATAAAACTTGTAGGATACTAGTTAACATCACAAACACAAATATACTTGTGGTTGGCCCGTTGAAGGTAAGAAAGAAAGAAAGAAATTCTAGAGAGAGAAAGTAGAGAGAGAAAGAAGTGAAGCCTTAGAGAAAAAACCAAAAAAAAAAAGAAATGAGATTATGAGAGAAGGCTTACCCTCTCCAAGGATGGAGAGGGGTTTATATACATGGGTTTTGCCACTAGGGCGTGCCACTTGGGCTGCGGATCAGGTATACAGTGGGTAAAGACCCGTCCTTCTTCCGCGAACTAATCTAATTCTAAACTACGTATAACTAACTAATGTAACTACTACGAGCTAAACAATGCTTAATCATATCTGGGGTGACCGAATCTTTCTTATACAAAAATCGTATTCCTAACAATCTCCCCCTAAGAGAGGTCACCCTTTTGTTCTTTATTCTTGGATTCTTGCATTGAGATCTTTGTAGATTCTTTTGTAGCTCGTAGTTGGTGATTCTTCATGGTTGAACGACTCAAGATGACTTCCTTGATGTATATGAGGATCTTTTGACTTTGCTCTTCGCTCTTCATCCATATAATTAGCTTCAAGTCATCTTTGAGTGTATGTGTCTCTTTGTGATGTTGTGATTATCTTTGTGATGTCATGCTTACACTTTTCTGGATCATGATCTTCTGCATCAGAGTTGAGGAAGCATAGTCTAAGCCCATTCTTTGATCATGATATATTGAGTTATGATGTTGAAGTGTAAGCATGTGATGATGAATCTGCATCTTTTCAGCAATCGGCCTCAATCGTCAACTTCTTTGTCTTTGGAGAGAATATGCCTTTCCAACATGCTCATACATCTTTGTTGAGTAGATCTTCATGGTTAACAAGCTCTGACGACTCCTTGTAGATGTTGGTATGAGCATGTGGAACTTGAGTGATGGTGGTGATCACAGTAAGTAAGGTATGTTGAGCTGCATAAAACATGGTTAGTAATAAACATACCGGCACTTACAAGTTTGGACTTCGAGATCGTCAACAGCATAGTGTGAAGACTTTCTCTAATCCTTACCAAGGCCGTTCCCAATCGGATGCCCCCGAAAGGGCTTTCACTGACATACCGAAGTACACCAACGATTAGGTGAGTCGCTGGAGATCACCCCACGACTGTAGACCTTTTGGAACACCACCGAACACACTAAGCGTAACCCACAAGAGATTACCGAAGTGACCTGCTGTCAGGGCTGTTTGATGTTGACCCTGGCAGGAGTTTCCACTCAATCACTGGGAAATACTTATGTATATTCCCTCATAAGTGTTCTTGGCAGATTGCTAAGATCTGCGTAGGACTCAAAATATTACAACTGGTGTCCTTAATGTTGAACAACCAGTGTAGAAGTATCAAGTGTTCCTATGAGATCTTTTGATGCATCTCTTGGCTCTAGACTCGATAAGTGCACATTGGTTATCCTATTCGGAGACTAGGGAGGGGTCTCCTGTTTCAATATCAACTAGCTCTAAGAGACTAGTCGATAGTTTACACCGGTTCCCCGTGAGAATGAAACAAGCTCTTTTAAGAGAACTTGAGTGGCTGGGAGGTTTAGTGCAGTGCGTCACTGGGTCCATGACGTCTTTATCTTCAATACCGATGTTACCTTGGTAACAATCAGTAGCATATGAATTGAACCCGGTTTCTGCCCTAAGGTTGAATAATTGGAGGGCTATTTCTTTTCACCCTTTCTCATTTCATTTCTTTTTAATTCTTCAACCCCTTCAGTGCTTACCGAGACTTCATTTACTAGAACCTTGTTGGGTTTGTTCCAGTCCTAGCTCAGTCTCAGTCGGCACTCTTCCCTTTCTCACTTTTCTCCTTTTTTCAATCATTCCTAAGGACTTCTAATCTATCTATTGGATTGTCCCTGGGAAGATCCCTCCGGTTCTGGTGGATCATGGGAACATATACCTAACCTTACCATCCTTATAACTCCATGCATTAAATTAAAGTGGTCGGTCTTTTGGTATTTTTCCACATTCGCCATATAACCAAAATCATTGAAAATTCTCTCAAGGTGTTTATGATAAAGAAACACATTTTTGTTAACACCTTGAGAGTTTTATCATTTTTCAAATGCTCCCCCTTAACATGTGCTTATAGGAAGAAAGAAATTTGCACATGTCGGGGTGAGTTGCACTTATTTGAATTGATCGGCTCTTAATAGACATATACCCGAGGGACACGTTTACGTTGCTTAGTTAAAGGGATCCATTATCAGCTTTTAGGTGATAACTAGCCCTAATAACTAACTTGAAGTTGTTAACATTCCTTAAAAAGGAAGTTAGACCCGTCAAAGTATATATCTAAGAAGAGTTTCTCGAAACGGTACTTTCTACTTGGACCAGTCCTCTTCGAGACACGTTTACATCACTGGTTAGACCAGCTTGAAATTATTACCCGGCCAGGACTAGTCTTTTCGATTCACGACTTTTCATGTTTCGTCAATTCATGAGTCAAGTTCTGAGTCATAAGCAATTCACGGTCTTTACTTGAATTTGTAAAAACCTGCGAAAGACTCTAAGCCACTTGCTCCCTCTCTATATGTGCCCATTGATTGAATCAGTTTTGAAAAACTTTGGCACATACGGGTGAGCATGCAAAAGAGATCATTTATTCATCATTTTAAATGACTTGCTCCCCCTCAATATGTGCTTTGTTCATATTCCAAAATCTTTTAAAATTTTGCACATAAGGGAGCGATCTTTTGAGTCCAAAACATCTTTATAAGTTCAAAAACATTACATTTAATCACTTGCTCCCCCTTAATATATGCTTTGATTATCCAAAAACTTTAACATTTTAGTACACAAGGGAGCGTTCTCGAAAGTCCACAAATATCCTTTATGAGTCCAAAAACATCACTTTTAAATCAGTTTTTATATTTAAATCACATTCTCTCCCCCGATCATAAAATTTCAAATCTTTTGAGATTTTGTGATCCCAATTGATTTAAATGATTTTCGAAAAAGCTTTGGAGAGATATGTGGCAAGATTTTAAATGTTTACTGATTATGAGACACTTTTTGAGTTTCCACTGTGGCTGGTGCACAAAGTTTTTAAAGGTGCAGAAATTTTGAGCACATACGCTCCCCCTCAATTAATGACCCGTTTTTTCATTTTAACGTTTAGTAGCCATTAATGTGAGTGGTAACGTATACGAGAAAACTTAAGACCAATGGCCACCTTGTACACCACAAAATCTCTTTTGAAGAATTTTTAGAAGAAAGAGATTTTGAGAAAAGAAGACTTCTCTTCTTTTACTAGAAAGGCTGCACTGAAGCGTACAACCTTCCGGATAATCCACACACAGTGAAAAACATGGTAACATGTTTTTACACGGATTTTGAAAACCGGGTTGCTATCTGAAGTAATAGCAAACCATATAGGCATGTTTTGAAAACATTTAGAACTTCTTACGATGCAAGAAGACATGCCTAAGAAACAAGCTATTTTTGGTATTTTCAATTTTTCTGATTTTTATGGGTTTTGTAGGTTTTATATTTTTGTATTTTGCTTTTCAGAGTATTATAAAGTATAAAAGGATATTTGAAGCGAATCCGTTACTCCTCATTCCCTTGCTGAAGACTTTTGAGTGATGCTGTCATGAGGCTCTCCAAACCAAGTTACTAGAGAATAAATCGAAACCGTTCTCCAGGGAGTGCTTTAGTGAAGAAATCTGCCAGTTGAAACTTTGTCCTTGCGAAGTGAAGTTCCACCACATTACTGGAGAATCCATTTGCCTGACTTGCAGCATTGGCGAGAAACATTCTGATAACTTTGATAGAAACATTCTGAGTGAACGATTCCTCAAAACCAATGTCTTTCTTTTAATGATAACCCTTAGCAGCAACCCTTGCCTTGTGCACAGAACGTCATCATGCTCATCAGATTTCACTTTAGGATCCATCTAATAGCACTAATCATTGTATAGTTAGGAGATGGTGCCAATTCCCATACTTAGATACGATAGAATTGTATGGAATTATAAAAGCACCTTACGGCAAGTGTGTCCAGATGCCTTCGAGTGGACACAGGTTGAGTAGAATTCCCCTTATAGTAAAGATCATGTGGTTGTAGTTAGGACACTGATGTGCTTGTGTTGAGATCTCCTGAAGAAGAAGCTTTAGAAGAAGATTCAGGAGCAAATGTGTTTTTGAAAGAAGCAGCATCAGGTGGAGCAGATGGATTTACTTCAAACGAATTGTCGACTGCAGTACCTTGATGTACAGAAGGAGATTGTATTCATCAACCACTTGATTAGCCAAGATCTCTAAATTCTTATCTGAAAATGGTACATAAGGTACATGCAGGAGTGGGATACAATAACTGAACTGGTTGATTCAGAAGACACAAGTTTAGAAGCGGGTCCTACACTGAGGTGTGCAGAAGTCATTTGCTCAGGCAGCTCATAGAATATGGTGTGAACGAATTCCAAGATTTTTCGGGTTCACATGTCGTAGATTCGGCATCCCTTATGATCAAAAGCATAACCACCAATTATTTCAATTATTTCAACAATCGCTTTAGCTTTTAACCTTTCCAGATCTTGGTAGTCATTTTGTAGGTTATGAAGAGCTACTATGAAGAGGTTGACAGTATTGGGTTTGTGGGCATGCTCCTTTCGTTAGCGCAGTTGACTAGTTGAACAGATAGAGATGGTGTACACGGTAGTGACACGTTTGCCTTGAAGAAGATCAACACCATCCACTTTTCTTAGAAATTACACAACCACTGACGACCCAATTTTCATAACGCATAGTAGTGTCAACCTGGTAGTATCCGAATCTAACCGTCCTGATATACTCATTCATGAAATTCTAGAGACCTGATCAATTACTGATAGATTTAACAGGATGTTGTCATAAGTACCAATTGAGAATTATTTGGTTCGTTGAAGAAGACAATGATCAACACCTCTTAAACTTCCACCACCAACCCTTTAGAAGTTCCTGAAGTTGTAGATGTCATGAAATTATCTTGATCAGGATTTTACAGCTCTTGTGACTTAAACCGAGAGATCGATTCTCTCCCGGGATTTTACTAAAGTCAACAAAAGAAACCGAAAGATGTAATGCGTGAGTTAGACTTTGAGTGAGAACTTGGATATGTCACAATTTGCACTAGGTGTCAGGTTGTGACGAGTCAAGTCACAATTGATCCGGTCATAATAAGTCAACTTGTAAGTATTAAACTTACAACGTCAAATTACAATTAGACTAATCGAGACGAATCAAGACACAACAATTCACCAAGCACGGGTTGATAACAAATCACTAGACACTACCAAATCGTCGAATCTTGGCCTTTTCATAATATTACTTTGGTAGCTAAGCCAGAAAATATCATCTTACGCTTGAATAGTTCTTCTCATCTTTCATCCAGTTAAGAGGTTGAAGTAATGCGAAAAGAAAGGAAAAAGAATTTTCAGAGATCACATCCCCCAAGCATGTGAAATGATGCAATCAGTCTCATTCTATGGATCACAAAGACTTGACGCCCACTTGTACCTCTTTTATCATCAGACACAGTATCACACATCAATCTTGAATCTTTGAGCGAAGAACAGCACATGCATAGATGTATCCTGTGAGAATCAACTGCTTCGGTAAAGTTCTCTGACTATCAATATCAACCCTTATCTTTAGTCGGCTGTTGCTATGACCACATTGTGAAGTAAGCCCGATATTCCCAATTTGAAAACGAGGTAGAATTCCCTGTTTTTGTGACTAAAGCTTGTACAATGGCATGACAAAGATCGGTGTAGAGACTTCATCCATTGAATCCCTAAGTATTCTATACTCTTCAACCATCCAACCAGTGAGTATAAGATGTACACCACCTCTTGAGTACCGACAACTTTGTGTGAGTTGTGACACTGAATGTGATAGTTATTTTGTGGCAATAGAAGATAAGATTTACCAAAATAACTAGATACCCAAGTCATTGTCAATGTAGAGATTAAAGGCTCGAACAAGAATCCCGAAGACACTAAGCACACATATCCGTAAAATTTCACTTCATTCTCAAAAACCAATACCAAGTGAACTCTTGTGATCATATACATTCCATTTCCAAATGCGTATCCGACATTATACTCAATATACTTGTGGTTGATTTACCGAGTGCACCTTAGAAGAGACAATAATCAGTGAAGAAGGAGATTCTTCAGAGTCCGGTTTTGGAAAAGAGATACCAGAAGACGGATCATTATTCATGTGCAGCTTCATAATCATGATATTCATCATCAACACCTTGAAGAGTAACTGGTGATTGGGTTTCGTGAGTAGTTGATGTGTGTTATTTTACACATATTTTTGACCTTAGTTTAAGTGTAGAAAAGACCAAAAACTAACGTGAAACGCCAAAGATATAGTGTTTTTGTGTTTGTGACTGTGCAGGAAAGGATATTGCATAAATGGCCTGAAAACCAACCAAAAAGCCTAAAACGAGCACGAGATGTGGAAAAGTGTCTAAAAGCCGAGTCAATGATGAAATTTACTCAAGGAAAGCCCGTGATGACAAATTTATTTCCTAAAGGCTCGAGAAGATGGAAGAAAAGCTTAATCAAAGTTGAAAGATATTCATGATAAGAAGCTTCCCAAAATTGAGCTAGTGAACGTTTTTACATCTTTGAAGATCTTTGAGATACGAGTCAACTTAAATCCTCAAGTTACCGAGTGTTACGTTTTATATTTAAGAACGTTTAATAGTTGTAACAAAGTTTTAGTGTTCTTTTCATGAGATGTAAAGGTTCAAGGGCTAAGTATGCAACATTGTAAAACTAGTGCAAGCTCTTGAACCATAAATAGAGATCACCACCTCATTTGGGAGGTTGGTTAGATTTTAGAGGGTTGGACCTCTTAGGAGTAGTGTAGTTTTATTTCATGTATTAGTGTAGATTTATTTTGAATGCAAGCTTATTTTGATGTCTTAAATCTTTCCTTTAATCTTTACAAGCTTTTCTTTTAATCTTTTCTACAAGTTCTTATTATTTTCTATCAACTTTGCATGTTTTTTGTTTCAAGTGAAAAGATATACAAATAAGTTAGGCTTCCAAAAGAAGCCGTGGCTTGTTTGCTTATTTTTGAGCTTATTTTAGTGTCTTTACTTTTTATTTATCAAGTTTTTACAAGTCTTATTTATTTATTTTTATGAAATTTATTTACGTTAAATGTTTAAGAGTCCAGTGAGTTTTGTTCTTAGGGTTTAGTAGCGAGTTTAGAATTTAGGGTTTAGTAGCGAGTTTAGTTATTTTTTTTTATATAGCGAGTATGATATAAAATAATACATAGCGAGTAGAGATAGTCAAACTTGATTAGCGAGTAAAGTCAAACTTATATGTAGCGAGTTTGACAAGCAAATTAGATAGCGAGTATTAGAAAAGCAAATTACATAGCGAGTTTGAAAAAAGTCAAACCAATGTATAGCGAGTTTGGCACAATTGATTTAGCGAGTTTGGCAAATTTCATAGCGAGTATTCTTCTTTTTTTTTTCTTTTCTTTTGGTAGCGAGTAAGGCAGGGTATAAAAGTACGTAGCGAGTATTAATAATTATTTGGTCTTAGCGAGTATTATTTTATTAAGTCATTAGCGAGTTTGGTTTTTATTGTGTCAAGTTTATTTTTAGTCCAAGTTTATTTTGAGTCGTGTCTTGTTTTCTATTCTTCTTTTCTTATTTCTTTTTCGAGCCGAGCTAGGCTTTTATTTTCCCTCATCGTTTATCGAGTGAGGTTTCATTTTTATTAAATCTAAATGTTATGCTGTCGAAATTTTCTAAAATCTTTTTAGAGTCGTTTTTCTTATTTTAGTCTCGTGTCTTTAGTCTTTAGTTTTAAACTTTTATTACGTTAAATGTTTTACAAGTCTTTTATTTTCTTTATCGCTTTAAGTTTTTAATATGAGTCGTGAGTAGTTTTAAAACGTGTTTGCTTAGCAATTCGAGTTTGTGAGTTTAGTGAGAGCGTTAAACGTTTGTGATAAGTAATTGAAAGATTACTTAGACGTGTGAGTTAATTATTCGAAGACGAAACCTTTGAACGATTATTTCACTCGTCTTGAGTTAATATCTCTTCAAAAGATTAATTAACAACTAATCTCGAGAATGGAAAATAACCCGTCACAAACTTTTACCTCAAGCTTAACGAACTTATTCGCGTCGCTTTGCAAACACATTGTCTTTTAATTTCATTTAACGTTTTATTTACTTATCGCTTTCATTTACCGCTTTCTTTAGTCGCTTTTATTTCATGCAACTTTACTTGTTTTCTTATTTCAGGTCTTTTACCGCTTTCCTTTACTTTAATTTGTCGTTGTAGTATAGACAAAACCCAAAACTTCTTTTTAACCAATTCATCACACATAGCTCACGATCTTGAGTGACGAGATCCATATTCAACCCTCGTTGGGACAACGATACCCGTGGTTTGAGCTTGCACTTTGCTCCCGCGACTTATCAACAATGGCGCGCCGCTGCCGGAGGTCGGTTGATTAACGATTAAGTCATTCGTGCGTTCGAGACTTGTGTTTTGAAGGAACCTTCTTTTAGAAGTTAACGCTTTTCTTAACATAAAAACAACTAAATTATACAACTTATACAAGCCAAAATATTTATCTTTCTTTTATATAATTAAAAATCCAAAAGATTTCCATTTCAAAATTGGTTTTCTTTTTAACTTTTCATTTTTCAAAACATAAAAAATAAAAATAATTTCTTATCCACTTTTGTTTAATTCTCATGGATCTCATTATAGTGTTCGTTGTGGTGCCATTCTAGTGGTTACTTGCTGATTGGTGCATGTGGCGAAAGGTGTGGTATGATCTTGCAGGACAGGGACGGATGTTGTTCGACCCTGTAATCCTTACATTTTGATCAAAACCCCGTAATTCATTCGCCTATCTTTCGATTCTTCCAATTACCAACCCTCAGCCTTACTTATCTCGTTTGATCAATCTTTCTGTAATGGATGTGGAGACTGTTTGGATCGCGCTTCAATTGTTGTCAACGGGTACCTTGCATGAGGTGTGGGCTAGAAGTCTTTTCAATGGAGATTGTTCGTTTTGTGCTTTCTGAAATTCATATTCTCCAACTTTCATTCAAACTTTTCCATTATCCTCAAAACGATTCTTACTTCCCTCCTCAACAGCTTATGAGGGCAAGAACGGCGTATGTCATAACTTCTTCTACCAGAATACTATGAATTCAATTGAGCAAGCTATGACCGATCAAATGAATCACATGACAGAATAATGAAGGGTATGCAAGAGTTCACTCTTCGAGAAAGTGATAAGGAAATTCTGAAGAGAGCGGGAGGCAGACGAGACTTTGAAAAAGACACAAAATCAACGCTTCGAGTGCAATCCCAGCTCCATCTTGTAACCTTT